>JASDQU010013640.1:52086-62629 GCA_032191745.1 Picea mariana | reverse complement strand
AGATGGATACTCAGATATAGTGGATGAGATGTAGGTAACTACAGGTTTCTCTAGTACCATTCTTATAGATGCAGAGGGAGCAGTTTGATCCAGTATGAATATAGAAAGAAAGAAATATGTGAACTCAAGAAGATAGAAGAAAACTTCAAGGATGATAATTAGAAGCTATTAGCTTGGTGCAAGAGGGAGCCATGTCTCCGAGTTCGAAATGAAGGATCGTGATTTGATGCAGTTAGAAAAGCAGATGGATGGTGTCCATATATTTTGATCAAGATGAAAGCTATCCAGTAGATGGATGGTGCCCAGCAAATGGGTAGCATGGTATTATACCGTGGAAATATTTTGAACCATTTTTTTCATCCCATAGCTAGACCTTCGTAGAGAAGGAGAAAGAGAAAAGACCTTCATATAGAAGGAAAGAGAAATCCCACAGGTAGACCTTCATAGAGAAGGAAAAGAGAAGAGACCTTTGTAGAGAAGGGGAATGAGAAATTTGCTAAAGTTGGCCTCTGTCCAAGTGTTGAGTTTTGGATACTTTAGGGACATGCTAGAATACCCTCGTAGAGAGGGGTGTGACCACCCTCGTAGAGAGAAATGTGAATGTTTCTCCAAGGGGCAGCGGGAAGATACTCTCCTCTAACCAAGGATTGAGTAGCCTGGAACACAAACCTTGACCATGAGGAATGGTTAGTTGGCTCTTGAGGTTTGTGTCGTGATCCTGTGTGGATCATGGAAAGGGAGTCTAGTCTTTCCCAGGCTAGCATCTTAGCTTTTCTAGTTCATGTGGGATGACTAAGAGTGAATCTATGGTAGTAGTCCTCCCCAGTGGATGGGTGAGATAGATGACTACAAGAGAAGGGAAAACATAAAAGGAATGACAAAACTCATAGAATATCTTCTGTGTGAATATAAGACATCTTCTGTGTGAAGAAAATATATCTTCTGTGTGAAGATAAGAAAGAAGTATCTTCTGCGTGAAGACGAAAGAAAGAAAGAGTATATTCTGTGCGAAGATAAAGAGAACAAAACTTCTGATGATTTATAGATATGCCAGTCAATGATCATGATGTCAGATGACCAAGTTGATGCCTCCAGTTATCTAGTTAATGATGATTACCCAGTTGATGATGTTGCCCAGTTGATGATGTTATCCAGTGGATGCTGCTACCTAGTTGATGTCGACATCTAGTGACCTGACAAAAGATAAAGAATATCCTTCTTGTTAAGAGGGAGTGTTAAAATATTGTGTAACTGCAAAGAATATTCTTATCCCCTTTTGTGGATAAAGATAAAATATATTTATTATTGATTAGATCAATCCCCTTTTGTGGATTGATCATGTCGGGAATTGTAAATGACCAAATCCTCTTTTGCGAATTGGTCAAACCCTAATTGTAATAGGCTAAATAAGAAGGTGGCCCCATAATATATTAAAGAGGCCTCAGAATATATTATAGGTGGTTATATCCACCCAGAAGAAGAAGTCAGCCCTGCCAGTGAAGAGACACTTCCACACGTGCTAGAATTGTATAAATAAGAGAGGTCAATGCCTCATTTAGACACACACTCAACTCACTCATCTAATGCACAAGTTTTGAAGGAAGCTGCAGTTGTTGGTTGCCGGAAGAAGGAAGAGAGAGAGGCGTGTTGCTCAGTGTTGGGTATTCTCTATTGTCTAGTTCATTATCTTGGCATTGTATTGGCTATCTATATTAAGGAAGTTTTGCTAGGTTTTCTTCCCCTTGAGGGTTTCCCAGGATAAATGCTTGTGTACTCTTGTGATTGTGTTTCTCTCAATGATCTTGTCTATGCTATTGTTATCTAGTAAATTGAAAGTAACCTAATAATAGCAGAAACTTTAACAGAGGGCACCCATCCCCCTTCGCATAGATGTTTCTATTGTAAACTGTCCTAGCTAGTCTAGTTGAGCAGGGCAGTTCCCAATAAATAATTAGCATGATTTTTTCGTCAAATAGTTAACTAAATAAAAAGAGAAAACAACGCTTGTCAGTCAAAAATAAAGTAGATAATCTCTTGATGTTGTTGTAAACAAAAATCACCCATTTTAATAAAAAGGGTGTCTTCTTACTGAAATAGAATGAATGATCATTTACTTCTTACTTCCAATGGTTTCTCTCTTTCTTTCTCTACATATTTTGTATTGTGTAGCATTTTATTGTTGTGTGTAAGTATATTATGTTGCTGCATTTTCAACTTTGCATATAAAATTGCGGATCAAGATTCATGTAGATTGTGTTGGATTCTGATATTTTTGAAGTGTTTTCTGCCCTTTATTCATAGTGGATCAGGTTATCCGGTCCATAAATTCTGTGGCATGTATCTGGGTGTTACGGACAAACACTAAAGGCAAAGTGTATGGCGCGGAGCTGATTTGAAGCTTTTATTGTTGCAGACAGTTTAAGGCATGTTTCAGATATTTAATTATATGAATGGCGCATGAAATGCATGTTAAGAAACATGTTGTAAAGTGATATGAACTAAAGTTTTTTAACTTGGACATAAATTAAACAAACTGTCGTAAAGATTTTGGTCTTGTTTTTGAACCTGCAAAGGGTAATCGAGTGCATGCCTTCTATGGCATGCATTTCCTGTCAGATGAACTATAAATTCGAAGCAAGAAAGTAAGGTGGTACTGAATGATGCCCCCCAATCCTAGTCTGCTCCATTGCATATACACCAGTAGCCTTGACAAAGCTAGTGGGTGGATGCCATATCTCAGGCATTGATTTGGTTGTTGACACCGAAGGATAATACGCTGTTGCAGAGAAAAAATGGAGCTGGCCTAGTTTTGGTACGGGCCTTAAGGACATTCTTATCTTTAAATCAATGACAACCATTACATCTTAGCTTGGAATCCAATTCAATCTTATGTCATGGAAGAAAGATTGCCCGTAAATTTTGATCTGATGTCATGGAATGGTTGAGGTGCCTTGACTGAAGGCCTGCTCTGATTTTCAACACTACCTATGCCATCAATCAAAATATTGTATTTTTATACGAAGTCAAAGTTATCCACTGTTGGTTTGGATCCTTATTCCACAGTTTATGGAAAACGAAATATCAATAGACCACCCGTGATGGTTTGAATCGTTATTCCATTATTTATGGAAAACGAAATATTAATAGACTATCCCTGAGAGGCAAGGAATTTGGTGATGAAGAATTGCTCAAATGACAAATTTTGTTATTTAAATGGTAATATCTGTCATTTAAATGATAATATTGAGTATTTGGGTAGATTTTGAATTTCTTAATTAAACTTAAATTACAAGCAATGTTTGAAATCTTAATTTTACATCCAACTAAAAATTCTAACTAAATACATTAAATTACAAGCAAACTAAAATTACAAGCAATGTTTGAAATCTTAATTTTACAGCAAAGCAATGTTTGAAATCTTAATTTTACATCCAACTAAAAATTCTAACCAAATACATTAAATTACAAGCAAACTAAAATTACAAGCAATGTTTGAAATCTTAATTTTACAGCAAACTTAAATTACAAGCAATGTTTGAAATCTTAATTTTACATCCAACTAAAAATTCTAACCAAATTTGTATTTGGGTAGATTTTGAATCTTTTAATTAAACTTAAATCAGAAACAATGAGTTTGAAATTTTAATTTTACATCCAATTAAAAATTCTAACCAAATTTCTAATTAAACTAACAAAAAAACCAAAATAAATAAAATAATTTGACTGCTGTATATCCCATGCTCAATCTATAAACCCAAGATATTTTCCAAAAACAAATACAAGTAGTGAGATGAATTTATTAAATGTTATTGGATGATCCCTATGCATGTTGAATGTAATACCTTGCTTTCACCTTTTTATGTGTAGATATTGATCAAATTGATCATGTAAAAATGCCACCTGATATTGATCAAATTGATCAGGTAAAAATGTATAGTAAATATATGTGATTTAATTTATATGTGCATTATTGTGATGTATTAAGGTTATTAATGATGTGTAAACAAGTGTTAAAAGTCAAGATTTTGTTAGTAAATGTGTAAATATTTTGTATAAAGATTTTGTTATTTTCTTGATATTCTATTTTTTTTTCTTTCAAAATAGCGTTATTTTCATTTTTTTTCCAAACTAATTTTTCCAAAATGTATATGATAAATTAATTTTACTTTATTTCCAAAAGTTTCTAAAACTATATTAAATCCTTAAAAATCTGAATGCTTTTTAAAAAATATTACTAAGATCTATGAAGCTTTCTACATTTATAAGATAAGTATGAAACTTTCTACATGGAATGGCCAAAGAAAACATAAGGAAGGGCTATGTGATGACAAAAGGTAAATGGCCCATGGATTAAAGGGAAGATGAGATGGACATGGGTATACCCTAGTGACTTAAACATTATAAGCCTCATATGTATTGATTCAATCTTAATTAAAGGATCTTTTGAGTACAAATTATATCTTGCGTTGATAAATTGACTTCTAAAAGAAACATGCAAAAGCCATATGAGGTTGACACCAAACCTCTCATGCATAAGGGACATATAAAAGGTATTTTTCTTTGGAGAGGGGGTCTTTTTTATTCTCTTATTATCTCAATCTCATCTTGTCATGGACTTTACTACACATCATGGATATCTCATGTTACTAGATTTTAGTTTGGTGGGATCCTTTCTAGTTGTGTAATAGGGGCATATGGGTCCATTAGAGTTAAGAATATGATAAGTATGGTGGCTATTTAATGTAATGTGGACTAGGTCCACAATGTCAGGTATTATTAAATAAGGCCCACTAGGTAGTTAGCATTGAATAAATGTAATGGGGCCTCATTAAAGAAGGTCAGTTAGGTAGTTAGCGTTGAATACATATAATGGGGCCCCACTAAAGAAGGCTCACTAGGTAGTTAGCATTTAGTTATGACTAGGTTTCCTAACTAGCTATAAATTAGGATGGAGTGTAATAGGGGCATATGGGTCCATTAGAGTTAAGAATATGATAAGTATGGTGGCTATTTAATGTAATGTGGATTAGGTCCACAATGTTAGGTATTATTAAATAAGGCCCACTAGTTAGCATTGAATAAATGTAATGGGGCCTCATTAAAGAAGGTCGGTTAGGTAGTTAGCGTTGAATACATATAATGGGGCCCCACTAAAGAAGGCTCACTAGGTAGTTAGCATTTAGTTATGACTAGGTTTCCTAACTAGCTATAAATTAGGATGGAGTTCTCCTTGTGACCAAAGTTACCGACTTAAAGCCATGCAAAAGCCATGAGGTTGACACCAAACCTTGCATGCAGAAAGGACATATAAATGGTATTTTTTCTTTGGAGAGGGGGTCTTTTTTGTTCTCCCATCACCCCACTCTCATCTTCTCATGGACTCTCTTGTATGTCATGGACATCTCATGTTACTAGATTTCAGTTTGGTGGGATCCTCTCTAGTTGTGTAATAGGGGCGTATGAACCCATTAGAGTTAAGAATAAGATAAGTATGGTGGCTATTTAATGTAATGTGGACTAGGTCCACAATATTAGTTATTATTAAATAAGGCCCACTAGGCAGTTAGCATTGAATAAATGTAATGGGGCCTCATGAAAGAAGGTATGTTGGGTAGTTAGCATTGAATAAATGTAATGGGGCCCCATTAAAGAAGACCCACTAGGTAACTAGCATTTAGTTATGACTAGGTTTCCTAACTAGCTATAAATTAGGATGGAGTCTTTATGGACCAAAATTAGCAACTTAACAAGAACTTTCCAGAGTTATCATTTTTTTAAAGGTCACATTTAGTGACAATTTTACTGCCAAATCAAAAAATGGTGTTATTGATAGCACCATCTTTTTGGTTGCAGTTCTTTTTTTTTTAAATAAAAAAAACACATTTAAAAAAAATGAATAACCCAAATTTAAAAAAAAAATAAAAATTAGAAAAAAGTTTAAAATAAAATAAAAATAAATTTTAAAAACCCTAAAAAACAAAATTAAGAAAAAGAAAAAATAACCCAAAAATCAAATTTAAAAAGAAATTAAATAGAAAATACAAGCTGAAATACCAATCTTAAAAAAAATTATAGAACATAAATTTTTTGTTGGCAAAACAAAATTAAAAACGAAGTTTTAAAGGAAAAGCAATAAAATAAAAACAAAATCAAAATAAATAAAAAAACCAAAAAATATTAATAATAATTAAAAACAATTGTCCCCGAGGTGTAGGACAGTCGGTGACGGAGTGTGTTGTTAAGCCACTCCGTGATGTTAAAGTCATCGGTTCGAAACCTGCGGGAACAAAAAATCCAACCATGTTAAGGGTTGGTGTGCCTCAGGCCGGGTGCGATCCCCGGGTGATTTTGACGGCTTAGATGCCCCTGAGTCACGGTTTCTCAAGCCACAGGTTAATCGCGTAGCCAACAGGTCCCGCACAAATTAACAAACAAAAAAAAAAAATTAAAAACAATTTAAAAATACAAAACAAAGCAATTAAAAATAATGTTTAAAAATAAATCAAATTAAAATAATTAAAAAATAAAAATTTAAAATAAAAGTATTTTAAAAAAATGAGGGTTTTTTTGAGGAGGATGATTCTCAGAATCATGCCCTCCCCTCATCCTCCACTCCATGTGCCCCTTCGTGCCCCCTCTTTGCCTTGGTTGCTCATGGACGGGGTAGAGAGGGGGCACGGGAGTGGAGGTTGACTGCTCGCTTGGCCTATTCGCGTGCAACCATGGTGGAGAGGGGGAGCGAAGATGCATGGAGAATGGAGGCCCTTCACTCATCGTGACCCTTTGTTCCTTCTCTCCTCTTCGACCACCCGTCCACTCCACGTACCCCTCTACGCCCCTTTTATGTCGTGGTCGCTTGTGAATAGGCCGAGGGAATAATCGCCCTCCACTCCGTGTGCGCCTTCTCCACCCTTGTTGCCCACAGACAAGCCGAGTGAGAAAGGCATTGCTCAACTTATCCACGAGCGACTAGGGTGAAGAGGAGGTGCGGAGGGGCATGTGGAGTGGAGGTCGGGGAGGAGGACGCAATTCCAAGAATCAACCCCCCTAAAGAAACCCTTTCTTTTAATTAATTCTGTTTTAAAATTTTATTTTAATTTAATTTATTTTTAAATATTATTTTTTTATTTGTTTTACACACACACACACACATATATATTTATTGGTTTCTAAATTCATTTTGGTTTTATTTTTGTTGTTATTGGTTTCTATTTAAAAGCTTTGTTTTTTAATTGTTTTTTCAACTTTTTTTCTTTTTGAGTAAGTAGGTTTCCAGAGTTAATCATAATGCATAAAGAACTTTTGGATCAAAAGAAAACTCCACACATAGTTTTTAATCATAATGCATAAAGAACTTTTGGATCAAAAGAAAACTCCACACATAGTTTTGATCGGGAAGTTATTTACTCATTGTTTTTTTTTACTATTTTTATTTAAATTTGATTTTTGGATGTGTTTTTGTTTTTTTTTTCTTCTAATTTTTAAAATTTTTGAAAATTTAGGTTATTAATTTTTTTAATTGTGTATTTTTCATTAAAAAAAACTTTACTGTAGTGTATATTTTTTCATTTTATTTATTTTTTAATGTAAAATAAAATAGATAAAAATTAATTCATTAGTAAATTTTCAAGTGACAATTTAAGGGTCAATTTTGAGTTTTTTTTATCTGTGATGATACCAGTGGTCAAGGCCACAATGTGAATTAGGTTATAATTTTAACACAAAAAAAATACAAATGCTATTGGTAGCATCACTTTTCGATTTGGGGATCAATTTTAGGGTTTTTGTTTGGTTATCAAGGCCGTGATTTCAAACAAGTCAAAATTTTAACCATCTCCAAAAAGAGGGTGCTACAAGTAGCACCACTTTTTGATTCAAGGGTTGATTTTGGTGTTTTTGACACAAAAATGTGTTTTTTTGGGCCAAAGTTCTCGTTTTGAGGTCACATTTCTCGTTAAGTTGGTAACTATGTTGTGGATCATGTATTCAAATACATTGGAGCTTAGCTCATAGGGATGATGCCCCCTTGAAGAGGCAAACATACATGAGTTGATCCTTCCATAAAAGGATCAATTTCTCGTGTTGCCTTGCCTTACCTTAGGGGTTTTGATAATGAATAAAATAGTGAGATTTTTTTTTTATACTATGTTTATGATTCGATCTTAAGGGCTAAGGACCATAAAAAGTGGTATTTAGAGCTCTTTCTTGGGAAAAAAAGAAGAAGAAGTTACCTTTCTTTTTTCTTTTTTTCTTTTTTTTGCATATTTTCAAAAGGAAAAATAGGGTCATGACACTTATATCTATTTACGAATTTGTGTGTGGAGAATATGAAGAAACAAATTACATATATGAATTCCTCAAAATATTACACTTAAAAAAAATCGTTCATATTGGAGTTTGAGAAGTGAAAATACCACACATTTAAAATAAGTTAATTTAGGGATTTTTTGGTGACAACTACAAGTATTCCAAAGTATTGATCTTTTGATAGAACATCTAGATTGCAACTAAACTAGTTTTAGTGGATTTAGAGTGACTGGCATTTCAGAATTGGGGTCATACTAGAGATTTTGAGTATATCATGGAAGTAACAACTATTTTAGTGCGATTATCTCTTTGTTTATGAAGTGGATTACAACAAGATGAATGACATTAAAAGCAAAGTGGATGTGACATTTCAAAGTTGTGATCATAATAGAGATTCAAAGCAATATCATGGAAGTTATACTCATTTCAAGTTGGGGCCTCAAAACCCTCAAGGGAAATTCTTGTTGCACCATTATTCCTTTGTTTATGAACTGGATTGTAGTAGGAAAACACCATTAGAAAGAAAATAGGGTACTATTTCCAGATTGGGGGAATAATAGATATTTTGATCAATATTAAGAGAGTTTTGATCATTTAAAAATCATCACCTCAAAACCCTAACCACACAAAGGAAATCTATTGAATGTAATCTTTTCTAGATTTTGTTTTAAAAGCCTARTTCTCATTCTTACAATGAATTGTGGCATTTAGCATAGATATATTATCCCCCATYGTTGAAGCATGTATGGTGTTATATGMAAATTATGAGGAAGAAGCCCCTCCTATAAGTTTTCTTGAACTTGTTATGTATTATGAAGAGCATATCAAACAACAATTGAAGTAGACAAATTCTCACACCCTAAAGTAGTTTGTGTAGATTGACTCCATATGGAACATTGAGTCTAAAAATTGTAGGAAGTATGTGAAGCAATCTAAAGGTTGGAAATTTGGAGACATATTGAAGAGTATACATGATAATATATGGTTGGTGTGATTTAGAGGAGGCTTGTTAGGAATCACATATGGAAAACGAGTTATGAATACCAAATTTCACTTTGCATTATATTTAGTGGTACTTCATTCCAGAACCAGAATCAACCTTTTATAACTATGTGGATGATATTTTTTCTATGGGTGGTTCTATTTATTTGGATCTTCATGACCATGGTGGGTATTTGGAGCATATTACTTAGCTATTCATCAAGCTCAAGTGTCATCAATTAGAAGTTATCATGAGCCCCTTAACATGGGGCATGGGTTTATTGATGAGCTTCTTGGACTACTTTAACATTGGGGCCCACACATGTACATGGGACCATGGTTTCCTGAACTACTTTAGCATTGTGATCAACAACTATGCATGGCACCTTGGTTTATAGTTGCACATCATCGTTACAAGCATCGAGGACAACACTTCTCGAATGGAGATGGAATGGTGGGATCCTCCCTAGGGGTGTAATAGGGGCCCATGGGCCCATTAGATTTAAGAATATGATAAATATGATGACCTTTTAATATAATACGGATTAGGTCTATAATTTTTGTTATTATTAAAAAAGGTCCATTAGATAATTAACACTGAACAAATGTAATGATGCCTCTTTAAAGAAGACCCTCTAGGTAGTTAACATTTTGTTATGATTAGGGTTTCCTAACTAGCTACAAATAAGGATGGATTCCTCCTTATGGTTAATGTATTAGAGTATATTGTATTGGATCTTAGCTCATTGGGAGGTTGTCCCCTTGAAGAGGCAAGTGGAAATGAGTTGGACCTTCCATAAAAGGATCATTATATGGTGTCGCCCTACCTCAAAGGTTTTGATATTGAATAAAGTATTGATAATTTCTAAATTTACATTGTCTATGTTTCAATATTAATGGCTAAGGATCATATCATATTTCATAATGCTGGAGTGTTGTTTTTGGGAGGGGGAGTTGGAGAACAACCCACCACCCATGCCATTCCCTTACCTTAACTTAAGGTGGAAATCCTATTGGATTTCCTATAACTAGGAGGAAAATTGTTCGTCGGTGTCAATTCTACGTGGTTAGAATCTGGTCACATATAACTATTTGTTGTACTATACGGTGTGGTATTACTATGCTTTCTCTATGCGTTGAACCTACTACATTAGTTAGATAATAAATGAGGGTCGTTTTGGGGCCCTAAACGTTGTTTTTTGGCTTGCCACAGTCAAATTGTAGACAAATTCAGAGTTTGATGGTGGAATGTGTA
>JASDQU010013640.1:19019-29631 GCA_032191745.1 Picea mariana | reverse complement strand
ATCATTTTCATTCACGTTGTCCACAAATCCACATGAATCTCCATCTATCAACACTTCTTGCTGACATGAACTCACTTCTGAGCTCCTGAGACTTTCAGACAATCTCATCTCTTTCTCCCTGCCCACCTGGCAATTTGGGAGTTTTCTGCTGCCCACCTGGTAGTCAATGAGATCAACCAATCCCATCTCATTGTCCACTTGGAAATATAAAATTTCAACACTTCTCTCCTGGCTGTATATGAGACCTCCACCTAGCCTCTTTCCATTTCCCACCTGGCAACTTGAAAGTCCATTTCCTCCCACCTGACAGTTTACGAGATATTGATCTGATATCTTCTCCTCCTCATCGCTGAAATTTCTCCCAGTTTCTGGTTCACAAATGTGAATTAGTTCCTCCTCTGTGTCACTGAGGTTTTCAGTATGCCTCAACCACCTTCTCATCATCCTTCGTTGTCCTTTGGCCAACAGTTCCTTTACTGGCCATTTCACTCTCTTCTTCATGGGCCATTCATACACCCAATGTGCTTTTGCATCCTTCTACATTTTAAATGAGAGCTTCTCTATTCTTGCTCTTACCTGATTGAGCTCCAGATCCATCTTTGGATTGCATTTCTACTTGAGGCCTTCTCTTCGACCATGCTCATGGTCTTCAGCAGCCATTTCCACCTTCTACCTACCCTCCTGGAAAGTATATGGATCACTTTTCATCCATGAGCATCTCCATATCCTCTCACAGCTTACCCGGCTATTTAAAATTTTGTTTCTATGTCCATGCAACAACCTTCTCACAGAGCGTCAGTACTATGCTTCCTTCACCTACCATCTACAGGAAAAATCCTGCTTGTGATACCACCTGATGTTATCAGGTCATCTCCTTTGTCTGCTATCTGTAAGCAAGGCTTGGTATTCCGATTACCTCCTTCGCCTACAAAAATCAATTTTGTTCTCTGATACCACATGATGGTATTAGAGTATCTCCTGTCACCGTCTCACCCTTTGCCTGCTGCCTGCAAGAAAAATTTCATCTCCTGGTACTACTTGTTGTAGTCAAACCATCTCCTTCATCTCCTTTGCTTGAAGTCTATAGACGAAGATCAAGCTCTAATACCACCTAATGCAACCCCCCTCCCCTCCTGGGGTTCTACGACCTCCGGGCCTCTGGATCGTTCCAATTGTTGATTTGTATCGACTCTTAGGGATCCTGAATGAACCTAGATCAAATATACACATGCCTTTTTCCTTCTTTGGGTGCAGGTCCTATGACACCCGCAACCTCTGTCTGCGTGTTCTAACGCTCTTCAGTTCACATGTTCTAGCTCCTTTTCACTAGATCCTTCTTCCATATGTCCCTGGACTATGTCCTTGTGCTAATGCATGATTGCGGGTGTAGGCAAGAGTGGTTTCCAACCAACCCACTTTTTTCCCCGCAATCCTTCTCATGCTGACATGTACCCAGTCACTAAAACAATGGTTGAAATTGCAGCCCGCTCAAGGAATATTATCGTTCGATCATGTATTGCCCCACAATCCCTTAAGTCTGTCGATCTCTGCTCCTTTGGTGCTGCCTGTGATCAACGAATACTATCAATCTCCATTCTTCCCTTCTTTCGTCTTTCCACGTGTCTCCCCAGACCTCCACGGTCTTTCAACACGTAACTCCCCTCTGGATCAACGACTCTCGTTCACTCCACCTTTCCAGCCTTCGGGATTTTCAACTCTCAACTCCACTCTCCTCTATATGGAAAGCTCCCGGAGTGGAAGATCTGTTGCCATATGTCTCCTTGGATCTACAACCAGGATATTCTCTGCGAGTCCGACCTTTGGGAATCTCGATTCTCAACCTCCACAAGCTCCCTTTGCTAAGATCCTCCTTTGCATGTGACCCTGGACGACGTCCTCACATGACCACGTGGCTTCCTGCTAAAGCTCACACACCTTCAATCTTCGAAATGTTGTGGGACCGTCGATCTCCCGATCTTGATGGTACCCTTGATTGACAATTCAGATCTGTCCTTCCTCAAATCAACGGTCCATATCTTTTCGCGATTCCGGACTTCGGGTGTTTGAAATCTCAAACCTTGCTTGCCTCCATCTCCAATATTCCTGAGTCAACAATCTGCTAAAACCTGTCCAACTCGATCAATGACTCTGTTCCTTCTTTGGATGTTTGACCTTTCACCTTAGATCTACGGCTCTATGACCCCCTTCTCGATCAACGGTCGAGATCCTTCTTCGGGTCTTCAGACCTCTCCTTCTCTGCTTTTCTTTGGAATCCCAAATCTGACGCCGCATGTCCACCTTCGCATCGATGAATCTCGTCGTTTCCAAGACTTTGACTTTCGACGATTTCAAATCTCAACCAACGCAAACCTCCGATGCGAATCCTTCCAGAGTTCATGATCTTTCGCCATGTTCCCTGATGGATCTAATGGTCCAGCTTCTCTTAGGGTCTTTGGGCTTCGACTATTTCAGTTCTCAACTAAAACTACAATGTAACTTTCCCTGGAGCTCGCGATCTGGTGACAAGTGTCCCCTTGCAAATCGAAAATTCTCAACTCTTCGATTGTATGCCTTCAGGTGTTTCAACATTACACCTCTACCTCCTTCTAGATATCCCAACTCATTGACACGTATTCCCTCTGGATCCAATGGTCCAGATTAGTTCCGGCCCTCCGACTCTTCACGCTTCGGGAACTTCAAATTTCAAACTTACCTCCTCCTGAAACTCACAATATCTGACGGCTCAGATTCACCTGGTCGATCAACGAATGATATTTCATTTCGGGCTTCTGGCTCTCCAGGCTTCGGAAATATCAATTTTCAAACCTCGAGGGATTCTCTCTCGTGTGCGTGTGAGTGTTTAGACCCGTGCACCTTCCTCGGATCAGACGACTGTCGATCCTTCATGCTCAGATCCAATGGATGGGATCCGTTCTTTCCTCGACACTCCCTCTGTTCCCTGAACTCGAATCCGACGGTGTAGATTCCTCCTCATAACCATTCGGATGGCTATGGTCATTCCTCTTCTTAGATTTTAGACTTCTCCCAACTTGGAAGACTTATTCCACGTCCAAATATCTCATCCTTTGAACTTTCTCCTGCGAACCCGACTCCTTTGGGTCTCACTTACACTCTTGCAAGCGTTATCTCTTTTGAGCTTATGGACTCAGAATAAGTCTGACTCCTACTCACTTTTTACGTTACTCCTCCCAAGCTTGATCTCCTCAAATATTTCAATCTACCACGTACACCTTGCGTTCTCAGGATTTTGTCAAACCCAGAATCTGAAGGATTTCTTGAACAAGAAATACTTCTCCCCCTCCTGACGTTCTTCCACTCGATGCACTCCTTGCAAAGGTTTTCCTCATAGAGTGCTCAGTAAATTTGTTTCTTACCGAACTCAACCCAGAGTTCTTTTGTGCACACTTGCACATGTTCAATGCCCACCTGACAAAGCATTACAAAGTTCTCAGTAACTCTCCTTCTACCTGAACTCGACAAGGAGTTCTTCCTGTGCACTCCTTGCACTTGCTCTGATGAAGGTTCAATAATATCCCTCCTGAGATTTCCCTTGAGGTTAAACCTCTGTCAACGCACTCTTTGCGGACTGTGTGAACTCCTTGCACTCAAAAACTCAAAGACTAGAAACAATTGAAACTCATGCAGTACTTCACTAGTTACGCATTCAAACCATGAAAATGCATAAAAACATAAAATGAACACCAATACATAAACACACGATATGCAGGAAAAATGGATTTTCTATTATCTCAGTGTGTCTATACAGATGATTACAAACCCTGGATTGTAACAAAGCCCCAATTTTCTCAATCTCTCTCTCTTAGAACTATCTAAGACCTCCTAAGGCCTTTCTATCCAGACCTCTCTATCATCCTCTGCCTATCTGCCTTATGAAATCTGATACAAGATCTCCTTACAAAAGAGGGGCTCCTACGATCTCTTCCTCTCTCACCTAACCTCATCTATTACATTGAAGTTTTCATAAATGTTTAACCAGACCTGACCACGATCTATGCCTGCTACAAGAAACCCTTTAAGGAAATTCAACCACTACCTGTACAAAGGCATGGCCCGACATTTACAGCCTTACAACATGAAAATCTGTATAGGATTATTTCAAATTTAAAAATGGGAGGATTAATGCCTCTCCCTTTATGCATTGTGTGTTTGTGTGTTGGCACTTTTGCTGAGGTGGAGCGATGCTCCTACATCACCTGTCCTATGACATCAAGCCTTTCAAGGATGAGGTATCGTGTGATGTTGCCCCACTGGAAGTTTGTGATGTTCTATTAGGCCAGCCATATATTTGAAGGCATCATGCTATTTATGAGTCTCGACCTCGTAGCATGATTGTTACTCTGGGGGGTCAACGATACAGGATATCATAGGTAGTTCCACCTATTTTCTCACCAAAACAATTCCACAAATTAATCTCTCATATTGCAAATTTTAGCCTCTTCAAAATCCGATCAAAAGGTAAACAAAAGGACACTGCAACTATTGCAGCCTCAACCCAAGACCTTTCTATCCAACGGAAGCAGATCAAAAATATTGTAGAAGAGTCCCAAGATGTTCTTGTTGCACCTACGGGGGTGCCTCCACACTACCCAATCAAGCAAGGTTATAACAGAACCCTTCATACTCTTCTTGTTGCATCTTCATCGACAGAGTCCTCCCACACTCAGGTAGATCATGCAGCTAGATTGGTTTAATAGATCCAACCCCTCCAATAATAGGTTCATGACAACCTTCAGCAAGCTAAGCAGGACAACTTCTTCAACAAGGCGAGCAACACACTAAGATTCAAATTTAGCATAAGTCTCCCCATATCCCATGAGAACTTGACACAATGGGGCCCATTGATTCCTAAGGGGGGAGGAATGATCCAGATGGATCTCGGTGGCCATCCACCTTTTCCATTGAATCACCATTTTGAGCCTGTGGTTTGGATAAACCATGATATTCACCCTTTTGATGGGGGATGGAATGTAATGTCATATTCATTTGTTAATTATAGTCATCATGTAATGATTTCCTAGTGGTCTTATGTACATGCCTACAACATAGCATTAATGCACTGGATCCCATTAGAACTCCACAATCAAGCGCACTTAGGCTAGGGTAGTACTGGGATGGGTGACCGCCCGGGAAGTCCTAGTGTTTTACATGCCTATGGAATTTTATAAACTTAGTCCAATTTATCCCACATGCATCATGGGAATTGTTCTCCTCTCACTCTCTCATATATAACTGAGGTGAGGAGGCTCTTTAATCATGCAATGGAGTGTGATGTAAAGCTTGTTGCGAATGAAGCGTAGCCAACATCTCTTTCTTTTTAGAGATAGGTTGCCCCATTCTGCCATTTTGTGTTCTACAGTGTTTTTCTCTCTTGTTCATTAATAGAAGTTGGTTTTCATTATATTTCTGTGTTCTCTGCATTATCTTTGTGTATTTCCTTGTCATTTATAGGTTATATTCTTGTCTTCATGTCGTTCTTAAAATAATACAGATCAGTATTCAAACTGTAGATGGAGTCATAGTTTGACGATGAAATGTGTATTTCTCTGAAAGACCTTTCCAATGGGCTATCACGTGCCTAAAATGGAGGTCATATGAAAAAGTTATGACCCTTGGAAGTTGAGGTACAAAATTACACCAACTTACCCATGGGGCCCACATGAATTTTGGCGTTTCACCTTCTAGGGTTAGGTTTTTGGATGTCTATGGTTTTGGAATTCATGAGTAATATAAAAAAGTCCTATGGAGCCTCATTGTAATCCATTCTTATCGGATGGATGCACGTAGCAAACACATCTCTTCTTAGAGATAACTACCACCATTCGAGCAAGTGCTTCAGTTTTGCAGTTTTACAGTCTCAACCTATTTCATTATTTAATAGAAGATATTGTTCACTGGATATTTGTGTTATTCTTCATATCTCTATGTTTATTGTATTCAGTCTATTAATCAGTTCGTAATTTTTTCATACGACCTTTGTTTTAGGTGCATGATAGCCCATTGGAAAGGTCTTTCAGAGAACTACACATTCTGCCGTCAAAATTTGACTCCATCTATAGTTTGACTGCAGCGAGCCAAAAAATCAACATTTAGGGCCCCAAAACGGCCCTGGAAGTACAAAAAGATGTGTTGATATGAAAACATACAAAATAAGCCAGTTGGATTAGGCGAGAGGCCACCTGTATCCACATGGAGGATGTGTGGGGCTTCAGACAGCCCCAAAAGTGTAGAAAACACAATTACAAAGAAGTATAGAAGAACATGTTGAAAAAAACCAGACACGAGGATCCAGTTGGAATAGGTGGGTGGCCACAAATATCCACCTGGATCAAAATATCCCTCTATAACAAGTTTGTCATGTTCTTTCCCATTGGATAATTGGAGGCCATAGATCAAAGATTGAAGTTATTCAACATTGTTACTATCATATCCCATCTAACCTACATAGATCTAGTGAATATATCCAAGTTTATCATTGCGAAACACTCCACTGAAACCTATTAGTCTTGGATTCCCTTCAGAGGCCCCATCAAAGTTGAGATTCATGAATCCCATCGAGGGTGTTGACTATGTGTCCATACTTGAAGGTAGGATTTTTTTAGGAGGGGTAAGGATTAGTGAGAGGGTGAGGTGAAAATCTTAGTTATTTAGAATCAATGTCTCTGGCTTAGTGGTTGATTGATCCTCTTTGGTCCAATGCTATGTATGAAAAGCATCCACTATGTTTTACTTGATTTTGTTTGATATATGTTGGGGCACTGCTGGAATTTTGACGAAATCCGACAACTGTACATTGGTGCCTCGACAACCTTCTGTCGGTACTTCGACCAAACATGGTTATTAGACCCGTTGGTGTAATTTAGTCAAATTATATGACCAAAATGGGACCATCGGATATCCTACAGACTCTAGTAGGCATAGCGATAGTCATAAGGACCAAAACATCATTCATATTTTCCATTATTTCCGACATCTAGGCATTGGAATCCCGAAACAAATGACCATCACAAATATGACTGCAAAGTAGGACTTCTGACGTTGTGTCCGATAGTATGATGCCCAATATTCATCGATACTCCGACAAACATTTGTTGGTTATATCCGTCAGTTTTCCAATGGTAACACAGTTAGACTGATGACCTTGCTATTTGTTGTTCCAGAGTCTGTACTCAAGGCTTAGAAAGTACAGTGTCCAGGCATCTGAAAGTTAGTAAAGGATAAAAAGGGGAAGAATCAACCTTCGGGAAAGGAAGCTAAGGCTGATTTCCAGGTTGTCACTGTCTCGCTTCCAACTATTCTTGGATGCTTATATCCCATTCAATTGTGGCCCATGAATGTTCAAGTTTTGCCCGAGTGGTGGTTGTTTTAAGTATGGTATTGAAAAGGTTCAAAGCGATATGGGTTTGGTCCGACAAGCTGAGTTCAATATTAGGTTGTCTTGCAATGGGGACAGTCATATAGGAACAGAAAAATTAAAGGAGAGTTCAAGGTTTTTGGTGTTGTATCAATTTGATTGTATAAAAGAGAACTTTTGAATCCGATATTGAAGATACAGTGAAAACCAAAGGCCTTTTCCCATAACTGAGTTATCTTTAAAATAAATGGTGTGTCAAATGTGAGAAAAACATTAAGCTGTCTATAATGCGAGGCTCCTATCAAGGGAGAATCTCACCCTGTAAACAGAAGAAGAAAAAGATAAGAAGAAATCTGATGAAGCATAAAATATGAAGATCTAAAGAGTCCATAGGTATTGTACCTGCTAATAACCGATACAGAGGAAAAGCTGTAAACGATATAGACGACTAAAAATTGATCACCAAAGTAGAGGTTTTACTAAATTGCAGTGAAACATTCATCAAACATATATATGCGAACTAAAATTGAATATGAAATCACAGAGGAAACAAACTCATAACACAATCTTGATGGAATCAGGAGTCTTCGGATTGCTTTGTATTAATTTTCAAAAGGATAGAGTGTCTATTACAATCGAACAAAAAGGTCCAGACCTTTTTCTTTCTTCTAATTTCATATTTATATAAACTTCTACATGCTAGAATCTCAATCGTTCCAGGAGTTTTTTCGGTTACAAAAAGGAGATTTATGTGTTTCAATTATTTGTCTTTGTCCTCTTTCGGGCGGATGGAACACCTTCCTTTCTTTAAACTTCAGGTTATAAAAATTGAATAGGCAGACACATGTCATTATTTGGTACCCGAAAACTGCCCCTTCACCTGCTGTGTGTAGGTGACACATCTCTCCACCAACTGGGTTATCAACCTGGAAGGTTCCGCTTGGTTGTTTGCCTCGAAGGTGTAACAATCCTTCACTAACTGTGGAAACCTTCCTCCTACTTGTTGGTCTTCAGTGGTGATAGAACATAACAGTACACTTGGCTTTATTAGCCACTTATCCACTTCGACTATATCTATCTGGGTTACCTGTGTTATTTCAGCCTGCTCTCTTTCCTCATTCTCCTTGATGTTGAGTAGGTGCTTGTCTATATCCACCTGGCCTAGTGTCTCGGTGCTGCTTTCACTATCAAAACCCAACAAACTTTCATCTATCACCCCGAGAGTTTCTTCACAAAAGTTTCTTACCTCTTTAGCTCGCTCTCTGCTCTCTAATATATTTCGTTCCCATGCCTTCAGTAAGATGTTACCTCTGGTCTGCTATGGGATGGAGAGCTTGGAACGACTGCCCATTTCCTTTTTCGTCGTGGCTAGAATAGCCTCTTGGAAAATGACCCGAGCTGCCCCAACTTCTCTTTCTCTTAAGGATATGTCTTCCAACACTTGATCAATTATTTGGCAGAGGTTTTGAATGGTCTCCACTTTATCAAGTAAATCTTGCTGAGTTGCCGACACTCTTTTTCGAATTTCCATGGCTTGGGATTGGAATATCCTGATATCTATCACCTGGCTTTCGGCGAAATTTAATTTTTCCTGTAATTTCCCTATCAATTCTTCTTGCTGGCTTATCTATGATTGGCTGGTCTGGGCCGCCTGCTATGTTTGTTTGAGATCGGATTTGAGCCGTTTTATTTCCTTTTGATCAGTTGCTCTAGCTTTTTCTATACCTATGTTCACCTGATCTCTGCTAGCTGCCTCTGTTGTAGCCAGCTTAGCCTCCAAAGTTTCGATCAAGCGGTTTTTTCGCTTCAACTGTTCTTTTAGGGACTCGACAGAATATTGGTTGGATGTAGCAAAATCCCCCAACATCCCTACTACCTGAGTTGCAAATTCCTCTTTTTTCATGGCTCTCCCATCAACAAGAATTTTAAATTTCTTGGCTACCGTGCCTGCTTCTTGATAAAGTTCTTCTTTCACAACGACCTTTCTCTTCTTATCGAAGAAAAATTCATTCGAAGGCAACTCTTCCATAGTTATGGGCATTATTTCTTCGCTGAAAATCCATCATGCGTTTAGGATCCCCTTTGTGGACTGTAGGGGAGTAACAAAAATGATGGGGCTGTCAATCTGCTTGGATGATTTTCTTGGGGTAACAACCGAGGCTGGCTTGCTTGGAGGGTTGGGGATCTCGGCTTCCTGTTTTGGGCCCCCGGTTTGCTTCTTCTTTTCTTGGTGTTCCTCTTGGTTAGGTCTTGAATATTTTGAGCCCTTGGCTTCCATTTGCTGTACATTTGCAGTCGGTGGGTTCTTACCCTGTAAGACTGGGGGAAGGCAACTCCGTCGGTGTTCCTGAAATTTGAAGAAATCAACCATCTCCTCAGGTGACAGGGTTTGAATCTGACTTAGGACCTCGGCATAGGATCTCGCCCCTTGGAAGATGTCATCATGGGGCGAATGCTCATGTTCATACCTTTTAAGGCCACAACTCACCATGTGATTACCCATGATTCTGTGTGGGTCATGCTTCTTGAACTCAATGTGGACCAATTTAATATCCTCCAAAGTCGTTGCCTCGGATTTTGCATGTCTGAAATCTAATAAAGAATATGTATTCAAATGAATGGGGAAGGGCAACCATACCTTCTTCAAAAATCCTTTAAGCTCTTTGCTTATGCCACCAATCATAGTTTGCCTAGCGATTTCATGACAAACCAGCCTATCCGGTATGAATAATGGTACAACATAGGGGGGAATAGAAGTGCCAAAAACCATGATGTATGAAAATTCTGCCTCTACGTACTAGTCGACCAAATTTCTTAGGTTGGTGGTGATGCTATCTAAAATCCTGAGCGACGAGTTTCCAAAGATGTAGACATGCATTGGTACCATTACCCAATTGAAAATTTTGTATATGAATTCTGTGGCCTTATCTTCCCAAAGTTTTGAGTTGTATACATGGATAGGCTTAGCCTCAGATGGAGTCTAGCTCTAGCTCATTAGAGGGAAAGGAATCATGAAACAAACAACATCCATGATGTAGGCGGACATAAAAATTGAAGCAGCCTTCCCATTCGCCCTCTGCATCCGATATTCGGTAATCCGGCTGGTTAAATTGTCTGACAACAATTTGTCCCAGTCGAAGGAATAGCCTTCAACGACTGTATGAATGAGAGACACCCATGGGAGAAAGAAATGTGTGGTGTCCTCCTTCCCATACAACC
>JASDQU010013640.1:853-18087 GCA_032191745.1 Picea mariana | reverse complement strand
TACACATTGCATCCACATTTTACATATGATCAACTAACAATAAAAATTGAGGAAAAAATAAAACCTTTATCATCATGTACTAAATGTGACAAAATATATTACATACCTTAGGAGTTGTGTGACACAAGTGTTTGAAAAACCATTCATAACCTTTAAATTCACCAACAACAATATAACAGAGAGAAGATTTGTTTTGGAGCCTTCATAAAGAGGTTGTGTTTCCTTCCCAAGTATAGGTATATCTAAAACACCATCAAGTTTATAATCATCATCATCCATTCCAACATTATCAAATGTCTCCTAGATCAATATATCTGTCCCATATTTTTCAACCGTGTTATTAACATCATCATCTTCTTCCATAGGATATTTAACTTGATCTTCAATATTTTCTCCATGTTTTTGAACATGCACTTGTACACACACGTCTTCCTCCATAGGAAATTCACTAGGGCATCGTTCCTTTATAATTACAAACAATCAAGTAATATTAGTGTATATAAAAAATATTAAAATGATACAAAAAAAGAAAAATATAATATAGGTAAACAAAGAAAACAAAGACAAAGATAGACTTTTTTCTTGACATGTAGAAATAGAGACACTTTGTGAGATATATAGTCACAACCAACCAAAAAACCATATTCTTATTTCATCTTCATTATTATTTCATATTATTTCTTGATTTCACTTGGAGACCATAAGTATTAAGTGGATGGAAACTTCCCTGGGCCCAACTTGGAGACCATAGTTTAATTTATAAGGGGTTGAGAGTTGACGGAGTATGGGTTAACACATTAGTGATGCAAGGGTTAGGGGTTATGGGTTAAGGGGTTAGGGTTTAAGGGGAAATTATGGGTCAAGGATTGGGGTACTTAATGATTTAGGGGTTTATAAGGGGTCAAGGGATAAGGGATTAGGGGTTAAAATGTTATTGGCCATCCAACGGTTATGGGTACTTAGAATTTGGTATTCTATATGAAGCAATCATCTTAGGTGAGAGAAAGAAACAAAGACAACAAATCAATGATGAAACTTGTGAAATTTATCAAGAAGTTTATGAATATGTTGAACAAATATAGGAAAAATGTTATTTTTCTTGACATGTAGAAAGAGAGACACTTTGTGAGATATATAGTCACAACTAGAAAAAACAACCTATTCTTATTTCACCTTCATCATTATGTCATATTCTTCCTTGATTTCACTTGGTAACCACCTCTTTAAGTCGATGACAACTTTCCCACAACTTGGAGACCACGGTTTATAAGGGGTTGAGATCACCTTATATAACCCTCTGATCCCTAACCCTTAACCCAAACCTAACCTCCAAACCATTAACCCCTAACCCTTTAATCCCTATCCCCTAACCCCTCATACCCTATCCCCCTAATCCTTAACACCTTAACCCCATTCCCCCTAATCCCTAAGACCTTAACCCCCAACCCATAAACCCTTAGCCAATAACCCATAGCCCCCTAATCCCCTAAAATATTAACCCCTAACCCCTTAACCACTAAGTCTTAATGGCCTTATTACCCCTTAAACCACTAAAATATTAACCCTTAACCCCTTACACCATGTACCCCTTAACCACTAAACCCTAATTAAAATATACATCTTATGTCTACTTCACTTATTCTTAACTTACTCTCAATTTGTTGTGTACATAGAATATATCCATAAAGAAAAAATAATTCATAAAGAAAAAATAATTCATTATTTTTCTTCTACATTTAACATATAAACGTTTACAAAAACAATATGCAATATAAAGATATATAATGAACAACCTACCAAGGGACAATATTCAGGCTCCCCTTCAAGGTGTCCATACTCTATACAAATTTTTTTAGTTGTTTTTATTAAAAGTCTCCTTCTATTATATCCCTTGCAAGTTTTACAAGGGCAACAAAATTTTCGATCACCTAAACCCTCCAATGTAGATCTCACATCTTCTTGTCCTCCTGGAGGAATGTTACATGACATTTTTCCTTACCAAACGTTCAGTGATGATTATCTTCAAAAATCAACATAATAGTTTAACTATTTGTAATGCAATTAACAAAATAAAAACTGTTTCTATTTTGACCAAAAAATATCCCCTATATATAACCTTTTCAAACCGTCGCTAGTATAGCAACAACGTCAAACGCCTCTAAAATTTTAATTTTTTTTAATTATATATCTTGTTTTCGTTGGAATTCCGACAACTAATGACCAGAGAGATGTTTCTTAACATTTAAAAATATTGACTTTGTCAAACCTTGGTAAGGGGATCTTTGGCCTGGTCAACTATTGGATATGCGATGGTGCCTCATGACATCGGATATCTGATGAAAGGGACATGACCGTTGTTTATCGGGATTTTATGTCCCATTCGTCAAATATACGATGAACGTGAGGAACTTTTTTAAAAAAATACAAAAATTGAAAATAAAATATGACAGTACGACCGATTTTATTAGTACCATTAGAGTAGGGCATCGATTTTGTTGCCCATATGTATATATGTAGGTCCTTAAATACTCTTTTGTTGCATTCCTTCCATGTTTCATAGTTTAATATACCCATGAAAAGATGCCAAAATCTATTGAGGATAGGATTATGGAAAGAATGTTGACTCCATTGCTCAAAAGTGTTCATGAGGATATCTCTATTTTGGTCACACTTTCGAAATAAAGTGGTTGCTTTGTCCCAAGTGGAATTAATAAATGAACATCTATTTAGTAAATTTTCGACTGACTCTTCCTTGTTACTACATAAAGGATAGCTAAAGGGATCGTCAAAACCATGTTTTCTTAATTGATCCCAAGTTATGATTTTCCTTCGCATCAATAACTAGCTAAATGTTGAAACTTTTGGCCATAGATTTTTTGCCCATACAATTTTCCAATTTTCCTTTCAGGGAAGTTGGAATTGGCCCGTGAGAAGATGGTAGGCTTCATTCAATAAATAACATCCTCCTACTGAGTGGCCCCATCGTAGCTTGTCTACTCCTTCCTTAATTTTTATTTTCCTCTGTTGAATTTCATTCCATAGGGCTTCCTAGTCGAGAGTGGGTTGAAGAGCTTGTAGTTGTTCTTTGGGAAGCCATGTTCTCCATTCTAAATCTTGCTCATTATTGCTCCAATATTTATGAAAGTGATTTTATTTATTGTTGACCAACACAATTCGTGATTCCTCAATGTTGGAATGTTAGTAACATTTCTTGTCCAAGGCACAAGAGTATTTAAGTCTGCAAGTCGAAGTAGAAGCGCCCAAGCGCGACATAGGAAAATCTCGTTTCAAGCTTCCAAGCGAGTAAGTGAGCAAAATTATATTGAAAACGGTCCAGATTTGTCCATAGGGGCAGATCGACGACCGGCGGGAAATCACGGATAGCAGAGTTGCGCCGAGATTAGTGCGGATAGATCGCGCCCGTATTGTATGCAGGGAAGAATAGCAGCCATCCATCCAAAGGACTCGTGGCGCAAGATCCAGTCGCGTCAGCTTTTCATCAGTCGGGAGTTCAAAGGGTGAAGGTTTTATGTCGTTGTACATTTCAAAACCTCGAACCCTGAACTGCCGAAAGTGCCCAAAGGCGGGCCCACAATATTGAGGAGCAGTCTCGGCCGTCCATCAGTATGAGTTTGACTAAAGTGACACCAAGCCTTGGGTGACTTGGCATGCCTCTGTGAGGTGAATTTTCCTGAGTATATAGACTCAATCTTTGTATTTTGTAATCCATCGATGGTAGAGTGAAGCTCCCGATTGTAAAGTTTTAGCACAGACTCTAGTTCTCTGGTTATGTATTGGTATGTAAGATTTCTTGTTTAATGACAGACAGTCTTCTCACTCCATCTAGTTTTCGTCTCATACTGAGAGAGTTCGTGATCGACTGATTCGTGCAAATAATTGCAATAGTGTTATGATAAAGGATTTATCGTCACATTGTTGTATTCTCCAGTTTTCTGCAGCTGAATGTAAGAATATCTTGCATTTAGATGTTTTCCCCTACAGTCTGTTAGGAGCCTGATGTTAATAACAGACCTCCGCTTTTCTCTTATGCAAGTCTTCCCCCTACTCACAGTTACTACAACTTACTGTCTGAAGCTTATCTAAGACCTCACTTGCCTGTGCATGCCTGGCCTAGTTTTGGAGCTAGAACCACATTGTGTTGAGTAAACTTCCATTCGATCACCCTATTAAACAAATCATGACATAAACTGATGGGCGTCGGGCTCTTCTCCTGTTGCAATCCAGGGGTGACTTCTGACGCTAACATTTCTGGCACCGTTGCTGGGGATGAAGTTGAATATTTTCCCCGGGATTGAACGACAACGATTAACTGATTCTGAAGGTGCATCAGATATCAGAATTATCAAGATTGCTACTGTGCACCTGGCGACTCCATTGTAACGACTCCACTGTGGAAAACCTGCCGTGTTAATTGTGGCTTTCAGAGGTATACACACGAGGTCTCATCCACAGCTGCCTCTAGCTACACCTGAAACTGATCCAGAGGTGGTTCTCAGGAAAGGAAAGGCCCTTGAAGAAGAAGCTTCCACCGCCGAACCAGGTAATCCGCCATCTCCTTCTGTAGGAACTCCATTTTCTCCTCCTCAGTTTCTTAATAGACCTCTTTCTGAGGTTTCCCGTTTTATGAATTTTGGGAGTGTTCCTGCTGAGTTTTCCCCTCCTAGTCTGGGATTGAAGGGAGAAATCCTTGTCACTCCCCTTTCCTCTGAAGCTGTACCTTAGCGTAGACCCAGGACTACAGAATATTTACCCACTCCTATATTTACTACTCCTCCTCTTGTTACTGTTACTACTCCTGTGCAAACAGGAGCACCTGCTGACTTAAGCCCGTTAGCCTTCTCCTTAAATCCCCTCTTATTTCCCACTCCACTTTGAGACTCATTCCCAGTAGCCCCTTCGCGAACTCCTTCTCCTCCAAGCTCTCCTCCACCTAATATTCCTATGGCTGGTGCTAATCCCCCTCTAAATAGAATGGACGCCATAGTCGCTGCTAGATACGCTCCCTTAATCCTACCTCATCCTATGAATCCCCTCCCAGCTGGAGATTACTTGAAGTATATGCCCAAGTTCACTGGGGAAGGGGACATAACTGTGGAAGAGCACCTGGATGCTTTCTACAATTATGCAGACAACCTCAACATTGAAAATGAAGATGTCTGGATGAGAGTCTTTGTCCAGAGCCTGGATGGTGAGGTGAGAAAATGGTTTAGAGGATTGGCCCCCAGATCTATTGCTGGGATTGAAGCTCTAGATAGTGATTTTCTGAGGTAGTGGGGAGATAGGAAAGATTTCATGTATTACATGACATATTTCAGGTCTTTGAAGAAAATGGAAGGAGAGTTCGTCTCCGACTTCTCCAAAAGATTTAATAAGATGTATAATAAAATTCCTGCCGAAATAAAGCCCTCAGAAGCCTCATCCAAAATTTCTTATGCTAGTGCGTTTGGTCCCGATTTCTATTTTTTATTAAGAGAAAGAAGAGCCACCTCCTTAGCTCAAATGCAAGATGTAGCCATAGAGGTGGAATCAAATGTGTTAGCAGCTGACAGACTGAGGAACAAGGCCGATGAAGATAGGAGAAAGGGAAGATCTGAAGCCTCAACTTCTGGCTCCTCGGTGCCTCACCCTCAAGTGGATGAGGTGACCAAGATGGTGAAGTCTCTATCTGTAGAGATGGAGAGAATGAGGGTGGAGGGGAGGCAAGCATACAAGGGCCCTCAAAACGCCGAAAAAAAAGGAGGTTTCAGGAGGCCAAACAACATTGCTCCACCGACTATGCAGAGAGAAAGGGGAAGAGACAGAGAAGACCAGAAAATTCAGGCCCCTTTCCAAAACAATTTTGTGGCCGAGAAGGAAGAAGGGGAAACATATGAGCTTGATCCTGAGATCCATTGCTTCAAGGACACTCCTCCTTTCCCTCATCTCACCCAATCAGCATACGAGGAGTCTCTCATGGACAGTCATATAAATGAACTAAGTAAGGGAGACAAGACTAGTGGTAGCCAAGGCAGGTATGATCTGAGGTCTAAGAGAAAGATAGTAGCATCAGATGTTCCTGAGCAGTCCACTAGAACAGAGAAACCTGCTAATGAAGCGACGGATAGTCACAGAGGTAAGAAGCACCAACCCCTCTCTCCCATAGTCCATAATCATGTTCCCAAAATAAGAGAAATCCCAAAGCTTACATCTTCTTTTAATTTCGAACATGAAATTCAAAAGATCAGAATTCCTGTGCCCCTAACCGAATTGATTAAACATGAAGGGTTCAAAAAACGCTTCTTTGAGATTTTGCAGTCTGAGGTCTCATGCCTTCCCACAGACTCCATCAATTTGCAAGATGAAAAGCCTGCAGTTATTCTAGGTCCTATGGTAGAAGACAAGAGTGACTCATCCCCTCCCTTCTACACTTCCTTGAACATACATGACAAGGTACTGCACAACTACTTGATGGATTCGGGGGCTTCTCACAACCTCATGCCCAAAACCGTCATGGAGGAATTAGGACTAGAAGTCACCCGAGCCTATCATGACCTCTATTCTTTCGACTCCAGGAAAGTTCAATGTCTCGAGGTTATCAAAGACCTGGTCGTGACCCTGTTTCAGTTGCCCATGAAAAGTGTGGTCATGGATATTGTAATAGTTGATGTCCCCCCCAAGTTCGGTATGTTGTTATCAAGATCTTGGATAAAAAGACTGGGGGGGACTTTGCAGATGGACCTCACATACGCTACTATCCCAGTATTTGGAGGAGAACATAGGAGGCTATATAGGGAAGCCCAATTGGCCTATATAATCAGCGATGAAGCCAATCCTACCAACCATCCCATTTTTGCCTTGGACACTGATTTAGGTTCCAGTTTACTGCAACTCACTCATGCTCCCGAGCCTCCTCTTGAGCTCAGAAAGCAACCCACCACTCCTCATGAATTCCTTCCTCCATCACTCCCGTCTGGAAAATGTTTTTTTATGGAGCCTGTTCCAGGGAAGGCGCTGGTGCTAGGGTGTTTTTTGTGTCACCTTCTCAGGAAACCATTTCCCTGTCATATAAGCTGGAATTTGAAACCACCAACAATGTGGTAGAGTATGAAGCCCTTGTTATAGGATTAAGAGCTGCCAGGGAAATAGGAATTAAAGAGAGAGAAATATTTGGAGATGCTGAGTTGATAATCCAGCAAGTCAGAAATGCCTACCGTGCTAATAATCCCCGACTCAGAAATTACAGAAATGAGGTATGGGACTTGATTGATAGTTTCCTCTTGGCCTTTAACATTTCTTTCATTCCGAGAGGGGAAAATACTTCAGCTGATTCTTTAGATGTCTCAGCTAGTTTGCTCAAAGTCCCTTTGTCGCCTATGGTTAAATCTGATGTCGAAATAAAATATAGGCCCTCTGTACCAGACAATGTCAAGCACTGGAAGGTATTCGAAGATGATCTGGAAATCAAAAAATTTCTCCAGTCTGCTGATTATTTTTTTTCATTGCACATTGATCAGTATCCTAATACGGAAGATGACCCTCACCCTGAGGTGTTTTTAAATAAAATTCCTAACCACCAGATCATTCAGCTACCTAGCAATCACATTCCGAGGGGACTAATTCCTTTAGAAATATTATTTGATGGGAATGATGTGGCAGTGAAGGGTAGGGTTGCAAATGAAGATGCCAACGTAGCTGAGTGCAACATTGGCACACCGAAGGAGCCTAAGTTTGTCAAGCTATCAAGGAGTTTGACCATAGAACAGAGGGTCGAATATACTGAGTTGCTGAGAGAGTTTTCTGACATGTTTGCATGGACCTACGAAGATCTCAAGACGTATGATACATCCGTCATTGAGCATAAGATCTCACTGAAGGAAGATGCTAAGCCATTCAGGCAGAAGCTGAGACAGATAAATCCCATGTTGCTGCCTGTCATGGAGAAAGAAGTGAAGAAGTTGCTAGAGGCCCAGATCATCGTCCGTTTGAGATATTTCGAATGGGTGGCCAATCTGGTTCCGGTTAGGAAGAAAAGTGGAGAAATCAAGCTTTGTGTCGATTTCATAAACCTGAACAGGAGCTCAAAGAAAGACAAGTATCCCCTACCTAACATGGAACACATATTGCAGAGGGTAACCGACGCATCTAGGATTTCCATGATCGACGGTTTTTCTGGCTATAATCAGATATCGGTCATGCCTGAAGACAGAGAAAAGACAGCCTTCACCACTCCGTGGGGGACATTCATGTATGCCAAAATGCCATTTGGACTGATGAATGCAGGAGCGACATTTCAGCAAGCCATGGATATAGCCTTCATCGGGGAGAAAGATAAGTTTGTGGTGATCTATCTAGATGACATAATAGTCTTCTCCAGATCTGACAAGGAGCACTGCTGTCACCTAAGAAAGGTTTTTTCAAAGTGTCGGAGATTCGGCCTTTCCCTGAATCCCAAAAAATCTTTGTTTGCTATGAAGGAAGGGAAGCTATTAGGCCATATAGTATCAGCAGAAGGAGTGAGGATTGATCCTAGCAGAGTAGAGGCAATTCGGACCCTGTCGCTTCCCAGGTCTAAGAAGGAAGTTCAGGCCTTTTGGGGGAAGATTAATTTTCTGAGGAGATTCGTCTCGAATTTTGCTGATCTGGTGAAACACATCACAGCTATGCTTAAGAAGGGAAATGAAGTGAAATGGACAGCCGAACCCAGGGAATCTTTTGTCCTAATAAAAAGGGCATTGACCCAGGCACCTGTGCTGATCAGTCCTGACTATTCCAAAGATTTCCTAATATTCTCTTTCGCTTCTTTTGATACATTAGCAGTGGTCTTGCTATAGAAAAATGAGAAAGGGCGAGAGCAACCCATTGCCTTCTTCAGCAAGGCATTAAGAGATGCAGAGGTCAGGTATGAAATCATGGAGAAACAGGCCTATGCCTTAGTGAAATCCCTCAAAGCTTTCAGAGTCTATGTCTTGCACTCAAAAGTCACCGCATACGTTCCTTCAGCCTCTGTGAAGGACATCCTTGTACAACCCAACATTGATGGGAAAATGAGTAAATGGATAGCCAAGATCCTGGAATTTGACTTGGAAATAAGGCCTACCAGATTGATCAAGGGTCAAGGCTTAGCCAAGTTGTTGGCTGAAGCTAATCACAAAGCTTTGGGGGTAGATTTCATCAATGCATGTTCGGAGAATCATCAGAATCAGCTGACCGATGTAGATCTTCAAACAGAACCCCCGTTGGCTAGATGTCCTTGGTATAAGAATGTCATATATTTTATGCAGGAGTTGCAGCCTCCAGACGGCCTGCAAAGAAACAAAGCAAGAGCTCTGAAGCTCAAAGCAGTCAGGTATTGCCTTATCGATCAAATTTTATACTAGAAAGACCCCCTGGGAGTGCTTTTAAAATGCATGGATCCACGAGAGGCTGACAAGATCATGGTTGAGTTTCACAGTGGCCTATGCGGAGGGCATTATTTCTAGAAGACCACAACTCACAAAATTCTCAGAGTTGGGTACTACTGGCCCACCTTGTTCGCCGATGTCCATAGAGGAGTTAGAGCCTGTATCCCATGTCAACGATTTTTCGGAAAGCAACAACTCAAGTCCCTACCTTTAAAGCCTGTAGTTGTTTCGGGACCTTTCCAGCAATGGGGCCTAGACTTTATTGGAGAAATCCACCCTACTTCTAGCGGGCAGCACAGATGGATCCTGATTGCCACATATTTCTTTACTAAATGGATTGAAGCTATCCCCACCAGGAGCGCTTCCCACAAGGTAATCATTGGGTTCCTGGAGGACCTTATTGTAAGGTTCGACTGCCCAAGGAAAATTGTTACTGATAACGCAACCTCTTTCAAAGCTAAGCCATTAGTCAAGTTCTGTGAACAATTTGGGATCAAACTGATTCACTCCACCCCATACTATCCCCAGGGAAATGGTTTAGCAGAATCCTCCAACAAAAGCCTAATAAGGATCATCAAAAGATTACTGGAGGACAACAAAAAGGCTTGGAACTTGAAGCTGAAATTCTCTCTATGGGCTGATGGGGTGACCACAAAGAGATCTATAGGCCTCTCCCCTTTCCAGTTAGTTTACGGAGAAGAAGTTGTCCTCCCTTCTCAGTTGGCTATTCCCATAGCGAAATTCTTCCACGATTATCAAGAAGAGACCAATGACATGATCAGAAGGATTCATCAACTTGTAGAAGTCCAGCAGGCCAGAGAGCAGGTAATGATTAGAATTCAGGATCATCAGCAGATGACCAAGAAGGTATTCGATAAGAAGGCCAAGAAGTAGGGGTTCCAGATAGGAGACCTGGTGCTGAAATGGGATGCTCCTAAGCAAGATAAAGGCAAGCATGGAAAATTTGAAGCCATGTGGATCGGGCCTTTCAGAATCTCTGAGGTTTTCTCCAATAACACGTACAGGTTGCTAGATTTGGAAGGCGAAGAATTTTTCAGCAGCCCAGTAAATGGGCATTTTCTTAAAACATGTTTTGTCTGAGCCTCCGGTGGCTCCTATGTTTTGTAAATATTGTCCTTTCTGTTCTTTGTTTTTACTTTTATTGTTTCGGCTTAGTAAATGACTCCATAGCCCAACAGCAAGGCACTGGAACTGCAAATGAGTCCTTAGAGTATCACATGGACAACTCTATCCCCCATGGAGCCTAATGTTAGTAACATTTCTTGTCCAAGGCACAAGAGTGTTCAAGTCTACAAGTCGCAGTAGAAGCGCCCGAGCGCAGCACAGGAAAAGCTTGTTTCAAGATTCCAAGCGAGTAAGCGAGCAAAATTATATTGACGACGGTCCAGATTCATCAATAGGGGCAGATCGGCGGTCGGCGGGAAATCGCGGATAGCAGAGTTGCGCCGAGATTAGCGCAGATAGATCACACCCGTATTGTATGCAGGGAAGATTAGCAGTCGTCCATCCAAAGGACGTGTGGCGCGAGATCCAGTCGCATCGGCTTTTCAGTAGTCGCGAGTTCAAAGGGTGAAGGTTTTATGTCGTTGTACATTTCGAAACCCCGAACCCAGAAGTGCTGAAAGTGCCCAAAGGCGGGCCCACAATATTGAGGAGCAGTCTCGGCCGTCCATCTAAAGGGGACATCTAGTGCACGATTAGGCTCCCCGCCTTTTCGCCCATCGCGTTTTCAAAGCGCAAGGAGTAGCTCCCTCATACCCCCGATGCACGAAGTGACGAGAGCGTCCAAGACCTGGGGCCCACAACATCGTCAGGAGAGTTCAGAGCCATCAGATCTAGAGGGGCGCATGGCACCAGATTAAGCGATCTCGGCGTTTCGCTCATTGCAATTTCAAGAAATAGGGATCAGCCCCTTCCTATTCGCGAACACTGAAAGCCCCTTGGGAATAAGCACAGGGTCACAGCCCGCGTTCACTCAGGAAAGAAAAGAGCTACGCAAAAGGGGAAAGGACGTCGATTTTAGTCGCCGAAAGGATCATCATAATCTCCGTGCGCCATCTGATGCGACCTCGATCCTGGTTTTTGCTTAGAGTAAATGAAGATGAGGACGGGTGGTTGAAACCTCCTCTCATTCATTAAGTGTGAGGAATGGAAGATCTAGCAAGCGGTCTACTCGAGGAGGTCCCGCGTACCGATTGTTCCAAAGAAACCATGTCGAAGTCCTCGACTAGACATAGAAGTCTGCACACGCTAGCTCAGCGCTTAATGGCTCAGCTACCCTCCTTGCAAAATCCATGCACAGTTAAGATGCCGCCTGAAGAAAGATATCAGTACGAGTTTGACTAAAGTGACACCAAGCCTTGGGTGACTGGGCACGCCTCTGTGAGGTGAATTTTCTTGAGTATATAGACTCAGTCTTTGTATTTTGTAATCCATCGATGGTAGAGTGAAGCTCCCGATTGTAAAGTTTTAGCACAGACTCTAGTTCTCTGGTTATGTATTGGTATGTAAGATTTCTTGTTTAATGACAGACAGTCTTCTCACTCCATCTGGTTTTCGTCTCATACTGAGAGAGTTCGTGATCGACTGATTCGTGCAAATAATTGCAATAGTGTTATGATAAAGGATTTATTGTCGCATTGTTGTATTCTCCAGTTTTCTGCAGCTGAATGTAAGAAGATCTTGTGTTTAGATGTTTTCCCCTACAGTTTGTTAGGAGCCTTATGTAAAAAACAGACCTCCGCTTTTCTCTTATGCAAGTCTTCCCCCTACTCACCTTTACTACAACTTACTGTCTAAAGCTTATCTAAGACCTCACTTGCCTGTGCATGCCTGGCCTAGTTTTGGAGCTAGAACCACATTGTGTTGAGTAAACTTCCATTCAATCACCCTATTAAACAAATTGTGACATAAACTGATGGGCATCGGGCTCTGCTCCTGCTGCAATCCAGGGGTGACTTCTGACGCTAACAGGAACCTTAGGTTCTATCGGTTCATCCCACTTCTACTCGAGACAATCGCTTGAATGGTCGACCAACAATTGGAGACATTCGGTTAGGTGGTCGATGAAAATCGGTCGAGTAGTTGACTAGCCTATAGGTCAGACAATCGACTAGCAATCGAAGACAGCCAGTCAATGGATCGATTGGCTAAGAAATTGACTACAATTTGGATGAATGGATGGTCAAGTCTACTTGGTTCGACTAACTGAATAGACAGTGTAGATTTTCTGAAAATGATTGAAAAAAATAATGGTTATTTGTGGACAAGATCTTCTTGGTTCTAAGGATGTTGATTAGATCTTGAGACTATAAACAAAGGATCCCATTGTTCATTATACACAATTAGAAAATGAAGAACCCGTGTTCAATAATGCATTGTGACATTTTGATCATAATGCATTGTGATTGAGTGCTAAAATGGTGTCTTTAGACACCATCAATATTCTTTGAAGATTAATTTTCTCTTCGTTTATTCTATAGATTTTTTTATTGTTCCATTTTGGGTTACCCCCAATCCCCAACATGGTATCAGAGCGATAGTTTATACCTCGCATGTTGTCCACAAATCTTGTTGAGTCAGATCTTATAGTGATTGACTATGGGCCATTGATTTGTCAACTGTAACCCAACAAAGTTACCAACTTAACGAGAACTCTAAACTCAAAACGAGAACTCTAGCCATTTTTGGGTAAAAAACACCAAAATCAACCCCCAAATCAAAAAGTGTTGCTACCGGTAGCACCCTTTTTTCGAAGGTGGTTAAAATTGCAAATTTTTTGAAATTGCACCCTTGACATCGAAATCACAACCTTGACATTGCAAACAGAACCCTAAAATTGACCCTTGAATCAAAAAATGGTAGCACCCTTTTTTTGGAAGTGCTTAAAATTGTGACTTTTTTGAAATGGCACCCTTGACATCAAAATCACGAGCTTGACATTGCAGATAGAATCCTGAAATTGACCCTCGAATAAAAAAGTGATGCTACCAGTAGCACCACTTTTTGGGGGGGAGTTAAAACTATGACCTAATTCAAACTATGACCTTGACCATTGACACAACCACAAATAAAACACTAAAAATGAACTCCTAAATCTAAAATTTTTATTACTTGATAAATTTTTTCCTAATTAATTGTTTTTTAATAATTTACATTAAGAAAATAATAAAATTGGTAAAAAAATCAACCTAAACAAATTCATTTTCTTCAAGAAAAAAAAGAAATTTATTTTAGAAATAAAGAAAAAACCAATTTTGTGGAAAAAAAAATACAAATCAAGATCTTTTAATAAAAAAATAAAAAAATAATTAAAATTGAGTAAAATCTTTTTTTTTTTTTTTTAATAAACAACCTATTTTTTTTTCATAAAAAATTTGAAAAACAACATTAAATAAAACAAATAAATTGAATTAATAAAACTAAAACACTAGTTTTTCAAATTTTAAAAATACAAATATTAAAACAAACATTAAAAAAACATATTATAAATACTATACCAAACTATATTTAAAAAAAAATAAGATAACTATACTATAGGTACAGACACGGACGTGCCTGTTTGGGCGCCCAACGTGAGAAGGGGGCAATGTCCGACATTGCCCGATTTTCCCCTCTTTATGTCCTGCATGCAAGTCACATCAATGGGGGAGGGGGGCCCGGGCGATTGCCCACTCAATATGGAAAACCTTTTTTTTTAATTATTTAATTATGTGTGTTTGTTTTATTTCAATTTTTTTTTAATTTTGTTTTTCCTAATTTAATTCCTTTTAATTGTATATATTTGAGTGTTTTTATTTTTATTTTTTAAGTTCAATGTCGTTTTGTTTTTAATTTTTATTTAATTTTGTTGTTATTTAATTTTTATTTTATTTAAATACATTTTGGTATAGTATTTATAATATGTTTTTTTAATGTTTGTTTTAATATTTATATTTTTAAAATTTTAAAAACTAGTGTTTTAGTTTTATTTTAGTTTTTTTAAGATGTTAAAGTCAATGGGGTCTTCACTTAATGAACTTATGACAAAGCACATGTATTCGTGGGATAATAAAGAATACCTCTAATTTTATGAGATATCAATAAATGCCTTCCAAAATCCTTTTGTCCGCCCCACTAATACATCTTTACAATTAAAAAAACCATGTTTTTACTATATACCACCTTTTATAACCCTGATACCCTACACACACCTCCCTCCCCCCCGCCCCCCAATACCTACAATATATTGACTTTATTTTTCACAATTTTAAATCCCCTTTATGAATGAATGTGATAAGATATTGGTTAAAAAGGAGAATCCCCTATGATAAAGTCGATGAGAGCTAAGTTATGCAGTTGTAAAAAGAGTTGATATCTCTCGATTCTCATTCCTTTGACATAATTGAGGACTATTTGGCATGTGTTAAAGAACTACAATTGAAATTAGGCGAATGTGTGAAGAAATTCCAAAATAAATATGGAAAACTCATTGAGACGGTCCTGATGAATTCGAGAACACTGTTTGATGTGTTTTGTTCCACATTCTGGACAAATTGGTAGGCACACAAAGAATATGGCAAGGATTATACCTTTGATACTTTTTGTGGCTTACTGATTAATGATCAACATATATTTCTCGATGAAGGGAATCTTGGTGGTAAACATTAGACCCACTTGCTCAAGGGAAAGGGGAAAATCATGAATTGTAAGGAAAGAGGACACTTTGAATATCCTATACATAGACATGAATGTATTGACCAGAAAATTAAAGTGATGATTGATGAGTCAACATATACCCAAAAGAATAGAAATAGAATACATGTCTCCATTGTGGAAAGACCGGACATGTTGAGAAAACCTCCTTGAAGAAGAACTTTGACCTAAAATATAAGGTTAAGTATCTTGAAGGAGATGTGTATGTTGTTCATCAACCTACTAACAATTTCACCTTCCAATTCAGAACTTCTCAAGCATGGCTTGGTTATACCGCGCATAATGAATCGGTATTTTATTATGGGTGCACTCATCATACTGTGAAAGATGTTTTTTGGTCACGATGATGTTTTATGTTGACATGGTCAAATTATCAACGTCTATCAAGTGCCTAATCTCAGTGCAAATTTGTTGTCGATTTCTCAATTGAAACAGATTGGTAATATTGTGGAGTTCCAGCCAGATCAATTCCTTGCTAAGGATCTAAAGAATGTTAATTTGATTGTCACTTAATGGTTTCTTGAATCAAAGGATGGACTGTACAAGTTTTGTGACCTCCCTTGACCAGATCATGAGCCAACTTCTTTTGTTTCTCGCACGGATGAACATATTCAAATTTTCCATGAACTACTTGGACACCTAAATTTTAGAAGTATGAAGTCGATGGCCACATAGAATGTGGTTGCTAGTTTACCCAAATTTGTTCCACCTAATGGAGTTTGTAGAGAATGTGTGATGAGAAATCATCATCGAAGTTGGTTTACATTGATCTTTGTTGTATCAATCAACCTTCGTTAGTAGGTCCGAAGTATATTTTGACCTTTATTGATGATATCTCTAGATTCACTTGGGTCTATTTCTTGAAAAATAAGAACCATGTCTTTGAAAAATTCAAGGAATTTAGGGCCTTGACTGAAAAACAATGTGATCAACCTATGAAGTGTTTGAGATATGATAATGGTGGTGAGTATGTGAATCAACCATTTGAAGAATACCTTTATCGATATGGTATTTCTTGGTACAGTTCCATTCCTCATAATCCTCAATAGAATTGTTTGGCAGAATGAAAGAATCGAAAATTGGTCGAAATGGCTCATTGTCTTTTGCAGGCCAAATATTTTCCACTTGTTTTTGGGTTGAAGCTATCTATTGTGCCAATTATCTCTTGAATCGTATTTTGACTTGAGGTGTCAATTATGTGACTCCAGTTTAAAGATGGTGCGGAAAGAAACCCTCAATCAACCACCTCAGAGTCTTTATATATGTTTCTTGGGCATATGTTTTCGATAATTGGAGGAAGAAATTAGATGCAAAGTGTCATGTTTGCATCATGATAGGCTACTATGAAGAATCCAAATCCTATCGACTGTTTGACCATGTTAAATGTCAAATCATTATCAGAAGAAATGTGTTTTTTTATGAGAAGTCTTTTTGAATTAAGTTGTTGAATTATTCCTTTGGTTTACTACAAGATGATCCCTTTAACATTGTTTCCGACAATGGTTCACATGCTCATTTTTCAACATTTGGACTGGGTAGACGAACTCTGTTCATTTTTTTACTAGATCATCGACCTCTATTCCCCAGTCAACTAAAAAATTGATCTATGATTCGCCTGGTCCTCTATCTTCTTTGACTAAAAATGTTCCTTATTTTGATCAACCTTATGTAGTGGATATATATTCACCTTTTTCCTTCCTACCTAGATGGGCTGCTAAGATGATTGATGTTGTTGGTCCTAATGTCAGTGATATCTCTTCAGGCTAACAAATTCACAGTCATAAGCAATAAGCTAGTGTTTCTTTGATGACTCATGTCCTTGAAAATTGTGATATTCTATCATACTCTAATGCATAGGGAAAACCTGAATGGGAAAAAGTTGTGTTGGATGAGATGAATTATCTTTTGCAGAATCATACTTGGGTTTAGTTCCTCGACCTCAAGGGAAGCAAATTGTGAAATTTGGATGGGTCTATAAGACGAAATTTACCTCAGAAGATGTTGTTGAGAATCATAAAGCTCGCTTGGTAATGAAAGGATTTTCTCAATAAGAAGGCATTGAATACACTGATACCTTTTCTCTTGTCGCAAATATGAATTTTTTTCAACTGATTTTTT
>JASDQU010013639.1:117456-139154 GCA_032191745.1 Picea mariana | reverse complement strand
GAAAACCTTCATTTGGGCCCTCAAAATGGCCCCGGAAGTTAAAAACTGCTAAAAATAGTAAATTGCCAAATTTGCCAGAAAACTGTTTTGAGCTAGTCAAAAAAGGTGGGTGGCCACCAATATCCACCTGGATCAGACAGTTTCCCCATGCATCATTGTCGTAATTGGTAACCTTAGTGGCCTATCTCTTTAGGGTCTTTACACGAGGTGACTGTGGAGGGGTAAGTATTCATGGTACCTGGAATCGATGTTGGCCAAAATCACTCGGCCTCCTTGGAGGCTATACCCACGATTATGTGTGGGAGCTTGCACCAAGGCATAAGTCCATTAAGTAGGTCATTAACATTACATTTCCACCCGCTCTATCTCAGACCCTTCTTAGATTATTCCCATGATGTTGGATTTCATCACCAACTAGTGCGTTCATCATAAGAAGGTTTTGTTTGCTTGTTTTCTTACTAGATTTTTAGCGTGTGCTGCTTGTTTTCCCTAGAAGACTTTATGTTGGATTTTTATTTAATGGCGTTAGTTCCCAAAATGACCAATGAAGGAACTCTTTACCAGGGTGATTTTAAAATAGGGGGGTGACTTGTTTTTCTATGCAAGCACCCTTTACTCCATTAAAATAAACTTTGGGACCTTGCTCAATGTCTTAGTTGTGCAAGAAGATTTATGTGTCAAGTTTAGGATTATTTTAGGTGTTTATGTGTGAGGTTTTTTTAAAGGTTAAATATGTTGTTTAAAGAATACAACAACAAACATAAATTGCAGCAAATAATAACCAACAACTCACAACAATAACAACATGATAAAGGAGTTCACCCCCAACTGGGATACATCTCCTTGAGCCTCCATCAATGGAATAGGCTCTCTGGGATTAGTTTGTATAAATTATTTTAAAAGATGTTTCTCAACTCCAATGGATTTATTGACTATACCATTGGGTTCAGAATACATAAAAACCCTAAAAATGACTATTAGATCTCTGAAAACAGACCATGGCTCATCTGGGCATGACCTCTTCTACTGGTGGCCTTCAGCTTCCCTGAGCTTCCCTGTGGCAAAAACACCTGTAAAATTCCTCAAATTCCTATGCAACCTATTCCAATGAGTTCAGAGAATATCAATTAGTCAAGAATGACTATTTAATCATTGAAAATGGACTTTGGCTCTCCTGGGCATGGCCTCCTTCACTGGTGGCCCTAGGCTCCTTGGAGCTCTCTGAAACTTCCCTGTAGAAAAATCTACAACAAAAGTCTCCAAATTCCTTTGAAACCTGTACCAATAGATTCAGAACATCCAAAAACCCCTAGATAGGATTTTTCGACACATGGTTTGGCCAAAAAATGAAAAAGATAGACCTCCGACAAATTTTCTCCTTCAAGCTTGCTGTCTCTGGTTCACCAATTCACACCTCCTATGTGAGTAACCTGGATTTTGGGTGTTTCCCATGCTTAAACCCAAAAAATGCACCATTTCCACAAAATACATGAATTTGTCACGCGGTTAGGGAGCCTAGCCCCCAATTTGGTGGAGGTGTTGGATGCATCGTTGCCATGTGAGCACGTCCCACGCCAAATGTGGGATTTCGTTGCAATGGTGGGGGAAGTGACAAGTGTCACATGATGGGAGAGTCATTTGAAAAATCCCACATAAAACTGTGTGGCAAGGTCATATGGTTAAACGCTTGTGAATGAGGGTTGGGGATAAGCCGCAGCCTAGACCCCGCACCATAATACACCGTACTCAACCTTAAATATATATGGGAATATTATATGGTAAGTCCTTTGGTGTGGGCACACCGATAGCCAAGAATTTTCCAAATCTTTTCATCGTGTAGGAGGTCTAGGGTTTTATCCCTACGAACTCCAAAATAATTTTTACACCATACCATAACAGGGTGCCATGTGGCAGCCCATGCCTCATCCATGTGGCACCATACAACTTGCTTAATAAAGGCCACATGTCATAAGTTCATTCGCCCATGTGTCTGTCATGCAACACTACCAACTCAATGATCAATTCAGCCTTGAAACTCAAAAATTCCAACTCATCTGACACGTGTGGGTCCGTACCCTTCCACATCAACCTATACGAACTGTACAGTCAACAGAATTTTGCTTGTTTGGAAAAATGAACAGAACATGATATATCACTCATCCGATGTCTATTTGAACCCATTCAAGTTGCATTGGGTTCATGATGATGAGGTCTACGCACCTGTCCATTTTGAAGTGATTACAAGCACTTTTATTTTTGGGCTAAATTTTGACCCTTGGTCCAGATTCTGATCACTCCTTCCCACTGAAAAGATTTTGGTCCCACAAAAGATGATGATTATCTACCTGAGCTTCAATACTCTTCTACTTCCAAGTTATATCAACTGATTCTTCTTGAAAAGTCTTTTTGGCAATCACCTAGGTACCTTGACATGCCTTGCACTGCAACACGCTATGTTCCTCAAGCACTGTCCTCTGTCTGCTGCTGACCCACAGTTCTCTTTGTGCTTGGAATACTATCAACCTTCCCACTGAGAATCAAGTCCCTCTTGTGAAATCTTGGCGTCAACACAATCCTCTCTACAATGGCTACAAAAGGCTTTCCTGTAACATCTTGTCACAAAACAAGAAAACCATCAACCTTGAAAACAAATTTTATACAAGAATAAAAATGATGCCAAACAACTCTTTTACTTTTCAAATCCATAAATGTCACATCTTGTACATCATCAAAGTACATGGAATTTTCCTACATCTTGGTGTACTCAATATCGACTTACAAGCTATTGGCCCTTGACCAAGTTTTGAGGATCCTTGGTCATGTTTGACCTATTTTTGGGACTTCGACAGGCTGTCGAAGGTGGAGCGCAAGTTGAATTGGAGATCGCGGGATCTCGACCCCTTTTTAGGGAGTTTTGGGTTTTGGGATTATGTAATAGGTATGGGGATGTCGATCCATCGGTTTAACCATGTGTAGGCCCTCTTTGTAATGTATAAATAGAAGTATAGGTGATATAAGAGAGAGCCAGAGAGGAGGTTCTTGGTGCTATGCTAAATGCAAGCGATGATTGTAAATGATTTGTGCATACTATGTGATATTTTCAAGGATAAGTGCAAGTGATTATAAGATACTGCGAAGAGGATTTGTGCTATAACTCAGGGAAGGAGGATCTAGCGGAGTGCATGCAGATCTCCTGTCCTTTGTGGAGTAATATATCATGGCTCTGTGCATGCAGAAGATTAACATAAAGAAATAAAGAAGAAGAGTTGGTGGACATAGCCCTAGGGTGGGGGTGAACCACATATATCCCGTGTTGTGGTTGCTTTGTGCTTTATGGTTGTTCTCTTGTTTATGTGGTTAAATGCTTAGTGAATTGATATATTCTTAGAAGAATCTAATATGGTAGCTTAGTGTTGAATAATGTGAATGAATGCTAGATCTGATCTATGTTGGTATGCTTAGTGCTTGAATCTATTGGATCTGTGTGAATACTGCACTGATCTATTATTAGGGTTTAGCTGTGCTGTAAACTAAGACTGAATATTAATGAACTATAGTTGCTAAGTGCTCTATTAAGGTGTTACAATCACAGATCTATGTCCCAGCTAAGGTTGCAGACATCTGAGTCCTTCAACCACCCCTATCTTTACCTCAGGTGAGACTTCATCTTCTTCGTAGGTGTTTCCAAAAGGGTCGGTAGTTAGGGTTTTGTTGGTGCCTGCTGTAAGCATTGAACCTTGGGTCTGCCCCTGTGCCAACAAATGGTTTCGTTGCTGGGACATGACACTGTGATTGTTGGGAACTATAGAAAAGAGAATTCTTCGTGCGTAGATCTATTTCCCTAGTGCGCAATATTCGACTTGACCTGTGAAGTTCTGTGCCAAGAAGAAAAGTCAGATCTGAAGAAAAGAGGTAAGACCTGAAAGTTGTGTGCTTTGATAAAAGTACAGTAAGAATTTTTGGTTAAAGAGGTAAGATCTTAAAGCTTTGTGCTCTGATAAAGGTAAGAACAATGAAAAGTTTTGATTGAAAGGTAAGATAAGTGGAAATTTTTGTTTCTAAAGTATGGATATAGATATTTTTGATAAATTTTGTCCTAGCTTGAAAAGTAGGGAACAACTAGATGAAAGAAGATTTGATATGAGTAGATTTGACAAAAATAGTGAAATATATGTTATTCCTATGCATAGAAATAATGTTTGGACTAACAAATGGATGCAGGATCCTAGAAAGAATTTTTTGTAGGATAGCTACTATGATCCTAGTGTGTCGTACAAGAAAGGCTGGGGATCATTTCAAAGAAAGAGATGATTAACTCTTTGTTACAGTTGCAGAAGACCGAGACATATTGCTAAGGAATTCCTTGGTAGAATACCTAGTTGTCTTTGTTGTAAAGCTATGGATCATGAATTTTTAGATTGCCCTAGAATGATTGCTAAGCTTGACAGATGAATATGAGACAAGAAAACCCCGAGGAAGGTCAAGAAACTGAGACCATGGAAGAACCCTAAAAATAATTAGAGAATGTGTTGCTAAAAATTAAAGAAACCTTAAATGATCACAGAAATATCAACTTATCAGACATCTTCAAAGAAAAATAATGCGTAGAAGCAAGAATATGAGACTTTGACATTGACTATGTTTTGGATGAAGAAACACAGGTAAATATCATGACCAAAAGAACTTGGGAAACTTTAGGAAATCCTTCTATGATTCCTTCATTGGGAGGAATAGGATTATTTAGAGGAAAGTTGATAGCCCTACGTGGAAGACTCACCCAAATATATATGAGTGGTCATGGAAATTTGACAGAGGAAGATTTTGAGATTGTTAAATTTATTGAGAAAAACACCCCATTTTCTATATTACTAGGAAAACCTTGGATTGAAACGGATCAGGACAGAAGGAAAGAAGAGGAAGTCTTAGAGCAGAAGAAGTAAGAATTAAAAGATTTCATGACTAGGAGGATAGCACACTTTATTGAAGAACAAGAGAACAGATCAAAGATACTTAGAATCAGAAACTTAGATGTCAAAGTTGAAAGAACACAAGCAGACTCACAAACGAGTAGAACACCTACCCTAGATAGAGAAGACATATTACTCTCTGAACCTATGAAAGAATCTCAACAACATGAAGTTACAATGCCAAAAGGAGATAAGAATTAGAATGGAAAGAGGATAACCGAGACTAAGACTACAAGGAAGAAGGCTAAGAAGCTCAGTAAGAAGAGAGCAAAGATAGAAAGGTTACAAAAGGTTCTAGAGGGGACTTCGCAGAAGGAATGTTTGCATAACTGGAACTTCGCTGAGATATCAGAACAATGCAGCATGATGAAGCAATATAGCCATTGAAAGCATTATAACCATTATCCCGATGCCACGAATGGTTAGAACAACATTATGGCTAGAAATCTCACCACCAGACCATCGGGAGCATGCCACAACGAACAAAACCGCATTGATGAAGGCCTCTCATCTATTGGAGAGAATCGTTACACTGCTATCTACTTATTGCACCGACTATTGCACCGAAAAAACTTTTGTGAATTGTATCCTAGCCAACTCATTGGCTACTACACCGTGTTTAGTAAGATCGACACTGGTTCTATTGCTTTGAGCACTCATTCATCAATCTAAGTTATCCAATCTAAGAGTGCATGTCAGATGAGATCAATGCCGCAGAGAAAATTGTCGAAGAAGTTTTGATCGACCTCATGGATGAGAAAGTGATGTTCATAGGTATTCAATCTTCCTCAATGAGAGGAGTGCAAGCCTCTCCGTCAATTGCTCACAGATACGGACCATCCTGATTGAAAACATAGAAAAGAACCAAGCACTGAGATGACTTGGCAAATGCAAAGATAATCCCGACCATCTTACCCGACTACATCTCACCTCTAGCCGATGCGATGAACCATAAAAACATCCCAAGGGATTTTGATTACACCATGGTTACTGCGTAGCTCCTGAAGGGGATACGTGCAGTTAGAACATAGTAGGATAACATTGAAGTTCAACAAATTCAACCTAGGAGACCTCAAGAACCATAGTATGCTTGCTCCTTACAAATAATTGACTAGGACGAAGGGGAAGAACTCAAAAATAATCCCCCAGCCATGCACTATGAACCTCGCGCAATCCACCCTCTTGAATGTAATGAAAATTCCACACTTTGGAAGGCACTAGGAGGTTTATGCATGTGTTAAGCTCCTACTCTCATGTTACCATGGCGGCTACCTATGGCTAGTTTGATGCATCATAGTCGATCCGACGCTAATCCATAGGATCACCAGATTGAGCATGCAGGGACCTGAGTCGTAGGAATTCTACCCAGGGAAGGCTACAAATCGTGCATTGGCATAGACAATCAAAGACACATATGGCAATGTAGAAAAGGGAACACAAGGCTACAAGGTAACTTCCATCCAGAATGACGTAGTGTGCCTGGCCTGCCAAGTGATCGCAAGAAAGATCGTGAGAAAGAACATACCTACACAGGTCACAGGATTTGTTGTTGACCTCACTGGGAAATGTGTAGAAGGACTCCAGATGAACTGGGTGAAGTACTTAGTCAACTAGCTATAACTAGACTTCCGTGAAGCTCAGGATCAGGGCTATGAGTTCCACTTTAGCTGGCTCCTAATCCTCATCGCATTCACCACTTGGGAGATTCTAGAAGGTGACACCTTCACAGACATTGAGCCATTTGAGCTACTCACTATGAAGTTCACTACGCTCTGGTACTCGAGAAATATGAGAAAACAGTGGCATTCGAACGCGGTATTTCATACATATTATATCCAACTGAAGAGGGCTATCGAAGCTGTCCCTTGCATGATGCCAAACACCCTACATCGGTTCTGACCCCTTATCAATTTATGCGTAGATCGACCCTTCATTTATATCACTGTGTACGCAGATGAGCATAAAGAAGAGCTTTAGTCATACTACAAGATCACAAAGGAATACCTCGAAGAGATAAACAAGGACTAGTCTGCAGAGCTCCTCATCCCTACTTAACCCACAGAAATGTCAGACCCGAAACTAATTGGTAGCCCTAAGACCACTCATGAAGAAAAGGATACTCCTAGACCCAGCATAAGGAAGAAGACCATAGAGGTCCAAAACTTGTGCAGCGCATCGGAAGAAACTGCTTCAGTATCACCTGCACGAGGGGGTGATGACGAAGTATATCAAGAAGAGACCAACGAAAAAGAATATCAACAGAAGTAGGGTGAAGTAACACCGCTTAGGGATCCTGTTGATGAGGCTGATACATTGAAGAAAAGGAAGGTTTCCCCCTTGAAACCCACTTCCCTAAAGAAATCCAGAGCCACCTTGACTAAGATGCAAACTGTGCTCACTGTAGATGGCTTCGACTATCATCGCAACTATAGTAAATGCCTCACAGGACATATTGCAGAAACATGAAGCCAAGAAGGAGGATATGTATGATAGGATCGAGGTTGAACTTAGAGGGGTACAACAGGCCCTTCAATCCAGCCACACAGTATCCATTGCGCCCCTACCATCAGAAGAACCAGAGTTGGGAGATGAGCCCGCCCAACTCCGCAGAATAGTTGATGTGACCAAAACTCACCTTCGTCGAGCACAAGCTGAGAAAGACCAGGCCACATCGGCCCTGAAACAAGCCCAAGAAGAAATGGTAGAGAAACACCGGGTCACACAAAAGGAGAAGGATGACCTTCAAGCCAAGTTTGAAGAAGAGAGGGCGCAAGTCAAGCAAGAAAAAGAGTAGTTGCTCACAGAGAATCTTGGATTCAAAGAATTAGTCGAAAGAGAATTTCTCTCTGTGATGGGCTTAGAGCCAAAGGTAGAATACCGAGTGGAGAATCAAGTAGCACAACTTGCACAACTCGCAGAAGCTATCCAACAAATTCAACAAAGAATATCAAACTTAGAGCTACGAACAGTGACCAACACTCCACAGGATGTGCAGGATCAAAGAGAAGAAACTGCTTGAAGTGCAGTTGAGAGAATTAAGACCCTCACCATGGAATGTAAACAACTATGTGATCATAGTGCCCAAACTTATGATTGACTCACTAAGGATCCTAAACTGAAGGCACTGGAGTCACAGCTCCAGGAGGAAGAGAAACAAGTAGAAACAATACAGGCATAGTTGAAGTCCCTGTCAGCCATTGAAAGGATGAAGAGATCCCAAGGACAACGCACTTCTCAACAAAAGGTCCACACCATTCAAAGAAAATTCATGGAAGTGACTCAGAGGCTCCAACCAACAAAGGATGAGGCTTGCCAACTAATCGCAGAGATTGAATTCCGGGGAGTAGAACTAGAGAAAGAAGTCACTATAGCTAAACAACACTTAGAGGGACCTATAAACAAAGTAGTTATCCAAGAGTTCACTGAGCACAACAACAAGTCGAAGCAACTTGAGCCAATCTTGAGGCTTTTGAAGTAGAGCTACCCAGACCAGAGTGACTCAGGATGAGTCACAGGTGAGTCTTGGGGGCATGTTGGCCCTTGACCAAGTTTTGAGGATCCTTGGTCATGTTTGACCTATTTTTGGGACTTTGACAGGCTATCAAAGAAGGAGCACAAGTCAAAGCAGAGATCACGGGATCTCAGCCCCATTTTTAGGGATTTTTGGATTTTGGGCTTATGTAATGGGTATGGGGATGTCGGCCCATAGGTTTACCCATGTTTAGGCCCTCTTTGTAATGTATAAATAGAATTCTAGGCAATGTAAGACAGATTCAAAGAGGAGGTTCTTTGTGATATGCTAAGTGCAAGTGATGATTGTAAATTCTTTGTGCATACTATGTGAGATTTGCAAGGCTAAGTGCAAGTGATTGTAAGAGACTGCGAAGAGTATATATGTTGTAACTTAGGGAAGGATGATCTAGTGGAGTGCGCACAGATCTCCTGTCCTCTGTGGATTAATATATCATGGATCTGTGCATAAATAAGATTAACAGAAATAAATAAAGAAGAAGAGTTGGTGGACGTAGCCCTAGGGTGTGGGTGAACCACATATATCCTGTGTTGTGGTTGCTTTGTGCTTTATGGTTGTTCTCTTGTTTATGTGGTTAAATTATTAATGCACTGATATATGCTTAGAAGAATCTAATATGGTAGCTTAGTGATGAATAATGTGAATGAATTCTAGATCTAATCTATGTTGGTATGCTTAGTGCTTGAATCTATTGGATTTATGTGAATACTGTGCTGATCTATTATTAGGGTTTAGCTGTGCTATAAACTAAGACTGAATATTAATGAACTATAATTTCTAAGTGCTCTGTTAAGGTGTTACAATCATAGATCTATGTCCCAACTAAGGTTGTATACATCTGAGTCCTGCAACCACCCCTGCCTCTACCTCAGGTGAGACTTCATTTGCTTCACAGGTGTTGCCGAAAGGGTCGGTAGTTAGGGTTTTGTTGGTGCACAGTTGTAAGCATTGAACCCTGGGTCTGCCCCTGTGCCAACACAAGACGAAAAACACCATTGACTAAACATAAGTCAAAAAACATGATCGACACAACATAGTCATCAATACATTGTCGACACAATTCGAGACTCATTTGAAACATATCAACATTCCAAAAGTCGACATTTATGATACACAACCATGTTACATTCATGCGTCACTCATAATGAAACTTTCACAAAGTTCATTGTTTACACACATAAAAAATCACATGCATGTGCATAGCTCTTCAACTCTCCTTCAAGTACAAACATAAGTGCATAAACCCAAAAACATGTGGGTACATAAGAGCTAAAATGAAAAAGATATATGGCTGTAATAAGTGAGTATCATACCCATCTTTTATACCCTCCCGACGAAGTTGTGAAACAAGAAGAATGACTTCAATAGAATCACATTCACATGCAAACTTGCATCATACAAGTTATGATAAGCTACTGTAACTTGTCATACCTTCAACAAAAAATCTTACATAAGGCTGAAATGTGCATCTACAAACAGAGAAATGCAAGCCTTACTTGTTCAAGAAATCTAACCATTTCTTACCAAGCCAATTCAATGGTGACTTTTTCTACTGAAAATCCTCTTCTTGTGAATCATCTTGACTCATATCGATGATGGAATCTCCTCTTCCATTCTTTCCAGTCTCTTTATCCCTTTGTTTCTTGTGCTGTGAATGAGTGGTTGGATGCAATGTCCAACATTGGTCAATGAGATGACCCCTCTTCTGGCAGTGAGTGCAAATATTTTGCATCTTCTTTTCAAGTTTCCTTTTCTTGGAAAGTTTCCGGAATGTGGTCAATATTTTCCAACATCTTTAAACATGATGGTTATATAAACCACAATATGTACATGGAATTTTCCTCCCATTTTTACATGAAAATTTACCATGCTCGACATAATCAAAAGCAACTGAATTACAAGCATAAATATACCTTGAACATTCACCTTTATCTCCATCTTGAGGAGGTGAATTTGAAGAGTTACTAGCTCTCCTTTGAACACCAACAACAATTTTCTTGTCCTCATGGTTGTTACAACTCTCTTGTTTCACACATTTGCATTCATCTTGAACACACACTTTGCATGCTTGAGGGATTGAACTTTCAACAAAAGTTGTTCTTGGAACTGTTTCCCTTGTCTCCTCAACTTTTTAATATGCTCCATCTTTCTATTCATATCCAAGACCCCAATACTTGGGCCTCTCCTCAAAAACAATAGGCTCAACAATGCCTTGTTCATGTTTCCCTGACCCTCTACCTTCATAGCCCATTTTTAACAATAACTTGGACCCTATTCCTCTAGTATGATTTTCAAAAACACCAAAGCATTCAACTTGAGAGGAATTTGAAGAAAAACCAACATTACATACCTGATGTTCATGCATGTACTTGGTAAGGGTTTCCTTTGCCTCATGGAGTTGAGTCTCCATATCATGCAACTTTTCAAGAAGCTGGTGCTTCTCCTTCTTCATGGCCATCATTTGCTCTTGAAGGACATTGCTCTCCTTCCTATATTCCCACATCTCTTGCACCATATTTCTCATGGTTACAAACTCCTTCAACATATCTTTGTCAAAGAAATTGGCTAATGAAGATGTATGAGAACTCTCACTGTTTGAAGCTTCCTCCATCCTTGCAAGGTATCAAACTTCAACAAAAAACTTGCACAATAATACCAATAGCTAAATCTCTATCTATCAATGGAAATCACATGAGAAAAACTATGCTCTGATACCACCTTATCTGAAAATAGGGGGGTAACTTGTTTTTCTATGCAAGCACCCTCTACTCCATTAAAATAAATTTTAGGACCTTGCTTAATGTCTTAGTTGTGAAAGAGTATTTATGTGTCAAGTTTAGGCTTCTTTTAGGTGTTTATATGTGAGGTTTTTTTAAAGGTTAAATATGTTGTTTAAAGAATACAACAACAAACATAAATTGCAACAAATAATAACCAACAATTCACAACAATAACATGATAAAGGAGTTCACCCCCAACTGGGCTACATCTCCTTGAGCCTCCATCAATGGACTAGGCTATCTGGGGTTAGTTTTTATAAATTATTTTACAATATTCTTCTCAACTCCAACGGATTTACTGACTGTACTATTGGGTTCAAAATACATAAAAACCCCAAAAATGACTATTAGATCTCTGAAAACAAACCATGGCTCATTTGGGCATGACCTCTTCTACTGGTGGCCTTGAGCTTCCCTGTGGCCAAAACACCTATAAAGTCCTCAAATGCCTCTGCAACCTATTCCAATGAGTTCAAATCATATCAACTAATCAAGAATGACTATTCGGTCACTGAAAATGGACTTTGGATCCCTTGGGCATGACCTCCTTCACTCGTGGCCTTGGGCTCCTTGAAGCTCTCTGAAAATTCCCTGTAGAAAAATATGTAATAGAAGTCTCCAAATTCCTTTGAAACCTGTACCAATGGATTAAGAACATCCAAAAACCCCTAACTAGGATTTTTCGGCACCTGGTTTGGCCAAAAAATGAAGAAGATAGACCTCCTGCAAATTTTCTCCTTCAAGCTTGTTGTCTTTGGTTTGCCAATTCGTACCTCCTGTGTGAGTAACCTGGCTTCTGTGCATTTCCCATGCCTAAAACCAACACATGTGCCATTTCCACAAAATGTGCAATTTTTTCGCACGATTAGGGAACCTAGCCCCCAATCTAGCAGAGGTGTTGGACACGTGGTTGCCATGTGAGCACGTCCCGTGCCAAATGTGGGATTCCATTGCAATAGTGGGGGAAGTGACAAGTGTCATGCGATGAGAGATTTATTTGAGAATTCCCACACAAAATCATGTGGTAAGGTTGTATGGTTAAATTCTTGTGAATGGGGGCTGGGGCTAAGCCCCAACCCAGACCCCGCGCCATAATACACCATACTCAACCTTAAATATATATGGGAATATTATATTGTAAGTTCTTTGGTGTGGGCGCATTGGTAGCCAAGAATTTGCCAAATATTTGCATCATGCAAGAGGTTTGGGGTTCAATCCACACAAACTCCAAAATAATTTTTACACCATACCATAGTAGGGTGCCACGTGGAAGCCCATGCTTGGGCCACGTGGCACCATACAACTTGCTCAATAAAGGCCATTTGTCATAAGTTCATTTTCCCACATGTCTATCATGCAACACTACCAAATCAGCCTTGACACTCAACACTGCCAACTCAGCTGACACACGTGGGTCCATACCCTACCATTTCAGCCTGTACGAACTGTACAAATGGTACAGTCAACAAAATTTTGCCTATTTGGCAAAATGAACAGAACGTGATATCTCACTCATCTGATGTCCAATTGTACCCATTCGAGTTGCGTTGGGTTCATGAGGATGATACCTATGCACCTATCCATTTTGAAGTGATTCCAAGCACTTTGATTTTTGGGCTAAATTTTGACCCCTGGTCCAGATTTTAATCACAGGTGAACCTTTTGTTTTTCCTTCTTATAGAAACATTGGTCCTCCTCATATCACTAGTTTGAGCCTTCCAGGTCTCACATTTGGATTATCGGTATGGGTTTTTTCCACTCAGGTAATCCTGAATGCAATAAGTGCTTCGGTTGTAAGTACTTCCCCCCAAGAACATCAACCTCATGTTGATCCTTCGCCTTCTTCACTTGCAAGGTCTTCTTCTGTTTCATCTTCTTTGTCGAGTGAAATATCTGAAGCTAGTAACCCAGTGGATAAGAAGAAGAATGAAAGGAATAATAAGAAGAAGAAAAATAAACAAGGGTCCAAGATTCCAACCACTGCCAGACATGTTGGAAAACCACCAATTACTATTAATCGTGTTGGGAGTGTTGATGATGCCAAGATCACCCAAACAACCCGTAAGTGCAAGTACCCTTGCAAGATTTGTAAGGGTAGCCATCTTCTTAAGGATTGCCTTGTTCTATCCAAGGTTATAGAAGCATGGTCTACACACCCTCTCCAGCCCATGTCATCAACCTCTGAACAACACGTTGGTGACCTCCCGTCAACTAGTCAAGATATTATTGGAAAGAAGAAAAATAGAGTCAAGTTCCCATGTAGGTTATGTGGAGGGAGTCATCAAACTCACCTTTTCCCTCATATGGATGACGCCTTGAAATTACTGGAAGACATGTCTATTTCAAAACCTCAACTTCCAACTGCTTATCGCAAGCTTACTCTCAACCCACTTGTATTTGATGGAATGATCAATCTGGTCCCTTCATCGGTCAATCTGGTTGATCATATGGTCAATCTGGTCATGTCCTTCATTGAACCAGTTGAAAAAGTGGTCAATCCAATCCCATATTTGGTCGATCCCACTTTCCCGTTATAGAGTGAAACCCAAGTGGTCAATCCGTTTCCACCCGTCAACCCCATTCTCCCCTTGGTGAATGAAACCCAAGTGGTCAATCTGATCCCGTCATCGGTCAATCCTCTCTCCCACTAGAGAATAAACTTGATACTGCTCATGTTTTTCTTATTGATATGGAATCTACCATGCTTGGGGGTATTCCTACTTCTCTCATAGAACCCCCTCCAAGTAATGAGACCATCCTTTTTGATTGGGGTGTGCTAACTAGACCTCATATTCCCTCTCACATTCCTTTCAAGATTGTAGTACAATTTTGTGGTCAGGACTTTCCTCAGACATTGATAGATGAAGGTTCGTCTGTTAGTATTTTGTCCTCTATTGCTTGGAAAGATTTGGGTTATCCTCAACTTGTGCTAGTTATGCATAATCTATTGGCTTTCAACAGAAGAACCAATCAACCTTTAGGGATCCTTCCTCAGTTTCCCGTAACTTTGGGAGGGAAAACTATTTTTATTGATGTCATGGTAGTCCAAGAACCCTTGGATTTCGATCTAATCCTTGGGAGAGATTATGTCTATGTCATGAAAGCTATTATGTCCACTCTTTTGCATGTGATATCTTTCCCGCATGATGGAAAAATTGTGACTATTGATCAACTATCGTTTGTTGGCCTTGACTTGAACTTTAACTCAATGACCTCCCTAAATGGTTCTTATATGCAGATGGTGTCACCCCCACCACATGTCAATTATGTGGCATTGTCTCCCATGCCTTCATCTTCCAATGAAGATGAAACTCTCACTGTAAGATTAGTCTTTTATGACTTAGATCCAGTAGTTGACACGATTATATCTTCAATAGGGTCTTTAGAGCTTGATCTCTTTACCCCCATCATGACCCTCAACATGTGTTCCTTCTAGAGTGTGTTTCTTCCATTGAGTGAAAATCTCTTGGAAGCCATGACCAATTTTTTTCCCTTGACATGGTCTCCTTCCAAAGTATTTTCCTCTTGGAAGCCATGATCAATAAGATAGTTTTGAGCATGGTTTTCTAATTTCAATCTCATTAAAAAATGAAACTATCCTTGAGCATGGTTTTCTGATTTCAAGCTTGTTAAAAAATGAAACAGAGGTTCAGGGATTGAACCTAGATTCGCAAGCATAGTTATTGTTCTTGTGTCAAGCTCGTTAAAAAATGAAATAGATTTCCCCCCCTCCCCTCTTCGATTGAGTCAAGTAATTTGTTACGTATAGTATTCGAAGCTTCTTTTAATCCTCCTATTCCATTGGATGAATCAAAGATTTGGGAGAAATTCTTTCATCCTTTGGTCTTGACTTCATACTGAAGTTAAACCGCTAGCTTCTTAAGTTGGGGGATAAATACCAACCATCCCTAGATAATGCATTGGGAAATTGCAAGCATAGTTTTATCTGGTTCAATATTGTGTAAAAATGAAACCACCTACCTTGAGCATAGTTTCCTCTGGTTCAAGATTGTGTAAAAATGAAACCAGGTCCAAGCATAGTTTTGTTTAGTTTTAAGCTTGTGTAAAAATAAAAACTATCCCAAGCATAGTTTTGTTTTGTTTTAAGCTTGTGTAAAAATGAAAACAATCCCAGGATTAGTCTTTGTTCTTTCTCCTACTTGTAAATATCTGAGAATGTAACCGAGTAAACTTTTATCACTTTTTCGGACTCATAAAGGTTATATGAAAAAGGAACCCCCTGGAGTTTCCTTTAAGCTCTTTTCAGACTCTCTAAACATGAAAAGATTACCGAGCGATCATGTTCTTTTCAAACTCATTAAAGTATTTGAAGAAAACATTTCTTGAGTGGTAGAATATATCTTTTTTGGTATCATCATACTACCTTACGAAAAATGACACAATGGAGTTCCTTTTAAGTGTTTTTCAGACTCTCTAAAATTGAAAAACCCATGAGTTTACTTTCTTTGGACTCATAAAACAAACATAGAAAGGCCCATATGAGACCAAACCACTCCCTCTTAGGGTTCATTAAACATACTCTGAGGGACTCATCTGAAGGATGAGCTTACATCAACAAGCATATGTTATCCTCCTCAAGCTTGTGTAAAAATAAAGAGGCACTCACTAGAAATGGTGGGGGAAAATTGGGAAAGAAATCTGTCTCTATATTCATGTTAGTGGTAGTAATAGTCACTCTTGAACATGACACCCCCTTCATAATTGTGTTTAGGTTGGGAAATATATTTGTCTCTCGTTTGACCATCTACATGTTTGTATGTTGGGTCCTCCTTGAGTCAATGTTTCCAATACCATTGTCATGTCATTCATATGTTCAAGAGAAGTTCAAACGAAACAAGCCCTCTATTGAGTCGACCATCTACAGTTATAAGTTTTCTACCATGTCGGCCTTCCTTGAGTTAGTCCTGAATCACTTCATACTCTGATCTGCTTCAAATATGTTACTTGTTTCATGTCATTGATGGGGGATACATCAAGGCCCTCCTATGACGAGTCTTTTCTTGTCGACTTCAACACATTATCTAGGAACAAGACTTAGAAATCATTTAGTACCTTAGAGCCTGCATGCCTCAATGGAAGGTTACTTCGCTTCCAACAGTGGGTTCACCTCATTGATCCCTAATTGGGAGATTCCATTGAGTGTTAAAATTCAACTCATTTATTCACATTCGTTGGATTGTACTAGGGTACCTTGGGAGTCATTGACATCAATGGTGATTTCCCTCGCACTTGTTAACGATTTTCATTATTGACCGGTAATCAAGCAGTTTCTATCATGTTCGACTTCAACACCTATAATGACATGGTCAGATTCTTAATTAAGGACGATGGAAATGAAGACCCTAGATCTCATCATTCTGATCTAGGTTTTGACGTAGTATTCATAAATTAGCACTAACATAGATCCACTGTGTATGTCTTGTGGCTATGTCCGGATGTTGAATTTTTGGAGCATAGATCCACAGTGTATTCCTGGTGGCTATGCCGATTCACAATGACATGGATCCACAATGTATATTTAGTGTCCATGACTCACTTGATATTTTCAATATGAGTATGGGAATGCCTACCTCGGACAATGGTATATTATTATGTTGATGCTTGATTTTTTGCAGGTTCCCGATCGATGCATCCCTTGTTCGACACACACATTCTACAAAGTATTTCAGATGTCATGAGTTCCATCTTCATACTTTGGGGGGCATTCTATTACACATTATTTTGGTCACCCCAGTGACCCACTGACAACATGTGTTCATGTTACCTGACAAGATAAAAAGGTCTTTCTCCATGAGGAAAGTGATTTTCTTTCCCTTCTCAAAAACCCTATTAAGGAAGGTCATTGCACCTTGCAAAATGCATGGGGTGAGACGATGCATGATTGTCGCCCCCTACTCTAGAGCTGGACTACGATGTATCTGTAGGCTACAATATACCTAGGGTGCGACGATGCCAAAATCTAAGGAAACGTCAAACTTCACGAAAGTTCTAGAAGGGGATCTTCTAGAAGATGAGGTGGCCTCTGAACGGTTTGGATCTTACTCGCTTCTTTGATTTGGTGGGATCATCCTAATATCCTCATCCATATCTCATTCACACTATATAAGGAGGGATCTCTCATGGAAAAGGCTAAGGTTGAATAGTCTAAGATTTGTATGGAGAAATTCTACTTCAGATTATTCTTGAGAGCTTTGCTTTAGTTCTACAAGCTACATGGTGGATCTTCTTCATTCAAAGGATTTGGAGAAAAGGGATATTGAAAGGGGACCTTGAAACATCAAGGATTTGGTTGTATTCTCCACTTTATATTAATATGATACAATAATATGTTTCTTTCCCAAAAAACCATTCTTGTTTTATTGTATGATTCCTTGATCACATACATAGGTTCTTGTTGAGTACACTGTATTGATTTCACTTTGTTGGCTTGTGTTTCTTTGAAGATTCAATATTTCATGAGAATTGGAATGGAGGGAGGATGGAAATGGCAAGAGGAAGCAAAATTTAAAAGGTACGTTTCCTATCTCTTGTTAACTAGTAAATTCAATAGTTAGATTCTGGGGAAAGTCTTGTATTCTGTTCTGTTTTGTTCTAGTTCTGGGTGGTACTAGGGAGGTCTGTTTGTGTCCACACTTACGGATTATTCCAAAAACACCTAACACTTGTATCCCACTCATATTATACCATAATACTCTTGATCCTGTCACCACTGGCCACTTTTCCTCCACTCACCTCCACTCACCTCCCAACCTATTTACTCCTTCTCTCTCTACGCGCCACCTATATCCTTCACTGCATGTCACCAACTGCATACTCCCGATACCTCCATCATATTCACACCTCCTCTCACCTTTTGACACCTATCCTCACAGTTCATCTACCCTCGCATCCACTCATTCTTCCTTCCCATTGGATGCTCACCTTCACATCTCCCTTCTTGACCGTTGGGCTATCAACCATTCCAGTGAAGCTATTCATAGGTACAGATGGAAACTATCGAGGTGAACCTAGAGTGCGCTTGACAGCTAAAATATCTGTCACAGACAAAGAACGTGGAGATCATCCCAATTCAATGCAACCAGTTCCAGAACGCTTCATAAGACTACCTCATTCCTCAAGCAGATAGCTGCCAATACAACCAGTTGTCTCTAGTGGCCTCCATCTCGTAGGCATGTCATCGTTCAATGCATAACTCTTTTTTTCCGCTCTGAGTATTTTTCTACCAATCTCAGCTCATTCAGCACATGCAATATCATTTTCAGTAGAAGTTCCAGTTGTGCCATCACAACACTCTTTTAAATTAAATAACAAGTGGCCTTTTGTGTGTGATAAGAACCACTTGTTACCGGTTAAGTCTAGTGTGGAGTTTTCATGTTGAACTCCATGCAATGTCAGTTAGATTAGTCAGTCTGTATTGTAGTTAGTAAACTAGAATTAGGTCTCATCCCCCTAAGGACGAGAGTCTTTGCAACTCTTTTAAATAGGTAGTTTTTTGATATTTTAGGGGTTGCATTCTTGGGAGAATAAATCAATACATCATCTTGGCTGAAACTGATCTACATATGGATCAAAGTCTCTACCTGGTGAATACGCTATTGATGAAAGTGTTTGTTTTCTAGTCTGTGTGTGTCTTATCATGAATGCAATCTTGATTTATGCTAAGTATTTTTCTTTCCTTTTCAACTATTTCCTAACTTGTCTTTATTAACATTTAACCTGTAATTACAACTATGCCTTGGTGAAGTCCTATTTTTCTTGCAACCTATGGGAATGATTGCATTCTGATACATGTTTTATGCTTGAAATACTATTTTATGCATCAAACTTCTTGCAGCAAACTACTCATTGAGTGGTGTGTTGTTTTCCTCTGCTTTTACCCTCTATTGTTCACTGTTTGTCATTAGTGTGTCATCAGCTAAGGAGTACCCTCATCCTTGTTTTGTCCAAACCCAACCTTGAGCTTGTATTAGTAAAACCAACCCTCTAAACTGACCCACCAAAAACAAAGAATCATTATTCTAAAACTGATAGGTGGCCTAGATCTTGCCTTTAGCAGTTAGGTGCAGACCTTAGGACCAACATCTTCTGGCGCCACTATTGGGGAACAGAGTAATGAAATACCTTTCCCTGGGAGAATGAAAATTTATCATCTCCGACCTTTGATGTTGAAAAAATATCAGACACAGATAGACTGCCATATTTCACTTGGCAACTTCATTGAGTAGAATTTACAAAAGAAATACTAGCACCCAGAAAGGGATTCAACAAGTCCAGATCTGAATAGAGAAAAGCCACCAAGGATCATCATAACCATGAGAAGGATATAGTAGTCTCTAAGCCAGAAAGGAAACAAAGAAAATACACTGTATCTCAGAGATACACTTCCCCCATCAAGAGTAAAGATGCACACAAAGAGCCTACGTCTAATCAAGATCACACGTAGCTTGAATTTGATGGCCCTGAGAATCATAATTCCAAAGGGACTCAGACATCTTCAACTCTTGATCACACCTCAGTATCTAGTTCTGCATCCACCCTTGTATCTCCCATAAGTTTGTAAATTCCTATTATTCAAACCATGACTGTTAACATGATGGATGTCATAATTTATTTCAGATAAGCACCCCTAGTACTGCCTATAAGTTTACATGCACTCCCCACCACAGAATATATGAAATATTTACCAAGATATAATGGGGAAGGTGAAGTAACTACTGAAGAACATCTGGTAGCCTTCTACAACTTTGCATATAACTTTAACATTAATCATGCCGATGTATGAATGAGGTTGTTTGTACAGAGTCTGGATGGGGAAGTTAGAAAATGGTTCAAGGGTCTTCCTCTAGCTTCCATTGCAGATATTGAGGCATTATATGAGGATTTCATAAAGCAGTGGGGAGATAAGAGAGATTAACTCTACTATATCACTGAATTTGGAGCTCTAAAGAGAAAGAATGGTGAATCTATTTCATAATTCACTAAGAGATTCAATAAAATGTATGGTAGAATCCCAGATGAAATTAAACCAGTTGAAGTCTCTGCCAAGATCACTTATGCTAACGCATTTTATGTCGAGTTCTCCCTCCTCCCGAGAGAGAGAAGATTAACCACATTGTTTTCCATGCAGGAAGCAACCATTGAGGTTGAATCTAATATTTTGGCATCAGACAGATTAAAGACTAGATCTAATAAAGAGAAGAAAAACATAGAGAGGATGCCCCTATCTCCTCTAACTCATCCACATATGATCCAAATCTATATGAAATGACAAAAAATTTGAAGGACCTAACTTCTGAAATAGCTAAACTAAAATGGGAATCTAAACAACCAAACATAACTTTTCAAGGGGCTGGAAATAGAAATCAAAAACAGTTCAAAAGGCCTAATGATGCCCCTCAAATAATGCAGAGAGAAAGAATACATGTTTATGATCAAAGGGTAGTGCCTCCTTTCCAAAACAATCATATTGATGAGATGGATGCATACAATGATTCTGTGGACGATACTACTATGCTTTTCAATGAAACAAATTATTACACCATCCACTTAACACAACAAGAATATGAGGTAGCACAATTGTCAAATCAGTTTGATGATCATATAGGGGATGAGGGATTTATTCAAGGTCAAATCAAGAAGAAATATGATTTGAGGATGAGAGAAGGTCCCCCCAAGGCCACCACCATTGATCAAAGAAAAAAATCTGAAGCTCCCTCCAAGCCAAGTCTAAATAAAGGTATGTCATCTAAAACTCAACAACTTCCCCTATCAAAACCTACAGTTCCTAAAATAAAAGAATATGATAGGCCACCAACCTCTTTCATCCTAGAACATGCGCTGAGAAAGATCAAGATCCCTATGCCTCTGACATAATTGTTAAAAAAGAACCTTTCAAAAAGTCCATCATGAAAGTTCTTCAACCAACTCCTTCTAATGTATCTTCTGATGTCATTAGTTTGTAGGATGAAAACCCAAACATTAACGTGGACCCACACATTGAATATGGATCTGATGCTTCTCCTCCATTCTATAAATCTTTGAATTTCCATGATAAGATCTTGCATAACTGTCTTATGGACTCAGGAGCCTCTCACAATGTCATGCCCAAAATTGTTATGGAAGAACTAGGTCTGGATATTACCAAGCCTTACCAAGACCTGTATCCTTTGACTCTAAGAAAGTAAAATGTATAGGATTGATAAAGGATATGGTGGTTTCTCTAGCACAATTACCCATGAAGAGTGTAGTGATGGACATTGTTGTAGTAGACATTCCCCCAAAGTTTGGCATGCTCTTATCCAGAACTTGGGCTAAGAAGGTTGGAGGATCATTACAAATGGACCTCACTTATGCCACCATTACTATGTTTGGAAGTGAACATAGGAGGCTATATAGAGA
>JASDQU010013638.1:125824-136714 GCA_032191745.1 Picea mariana | reverse complement strand
ACCTGGTTCGTGGATATAGAGACGAAAAAATAGGGACGAAAAATAGTCTTGGCTTTCGTGGAAATTGCAACGGATAAGTGTGGCAATAGCAACGAAAAACCATGGAAAATTTGGTCATATGTACTAGTTTAATGTATGGCACATAAATAAACTTGGTTCAATGTTGGGAGTGGTAGCTGCAAATTATTTGACCCGATGACAATTGCAACCACGACATGTGCTCTTTGTTCTTTGTTTCCTCCCATGGAATTCAAAAACATTTAGATTCAAAATCAACAAGTTTTTTGGGTGCATGCATCTTAAAGGGCATTGTATTACTGACATGACGTCCTCCCTCTGATCAATTGGACTTCATCGAGTTTGATGTGTTGCATAGACAGAAAGTTGTCCCAAAATGCCTAAGAAACTTGCTAGTGCTAATCCATGCATTCAGACATGTGTTTTCTTACACATCATTGATTTGATTTTCTTTCATTTGATGTTTACCAAGAAATTAAATGATTAAAAAACAACGGTTACCATTATCAAATCTAAAAAGATATGAAATGTTTTCTTTTCTTTTATACTAAAGGTTTGGTTACCATTATCAAATCTAAAAAGATATGAAATGTTTTCTTTTATACTAAAAGTTTGCATTTCTTAATACGAAATGTTCCATTTATAAATATTAATCATCATAATATCATCATAATCATAAAAAATTAATGTTTGATAATTATGTTTAACAGCTACCATGATTACCATCTAGGTCAAAAAAGTATTTTCGTTCTCCCCCTGTTCAAATTAATGTGGAGCTATTCCATCATCCAAAAGAAGTGGCTTCCCAATGATGGATAGGCAACGAAGCATCCATTTTTCACAAAATTCATAGCCACGTTCTTCTAGATTTTCTCTCCATATTTTGAGATATATTTGTCCTTATCCTATTTGATGAATATATGATATCCAGGTTTAGATTGATATATAGTTTGAGATGAATTTCCCTTTGTTCCTATGATCTGACTAGCGATGAAGAACCAACAACAGGAAGGAGTCAAACTGTTGATTTGTATATAGTAGATTAATCCAGCACCGAAGAATGCAACCTCACCTTCAGTTTTATAKAATGCAACCCCGAGATATTTTAAATTAAATTTTAAATCTAAAATAATTATATATAAAATGTTCATATATTTTGAGGTGATCCCACCAAAATATTAAATGTGAGATTTCATTTATTTTATAAGTAATGTTATTGAAATTTAATATTGTTAAATTATGATAGAACTTACTTGAGTTTCATAGCTAAATTGGACATGGCCGAGATTTAAAATATTATAAGAAGAAAGAATATGTGTGATACTAAGAAAGTGGAGAATGATAAACAATTTATCTTAAAATGTGTTGTTTATGTATACTTTAAGTATCGATTTTACAATATCTATAACAAAATTGATATTTATAACTTGTAAACTAATAAAAATTAAAGAGAATTAAGAAAATTTATTTTCAATCTTTTCAATCATAGAAACAAAATGTTAAAAAAATCAATTTATTCCTTTGCAAATTTCTTAAGGTCCAAAATATCAAAGTTAATTTCAGTGTGTGGAGGGTAATCACCATCATCATAATTACAAAGTACTCCATATTTAATATTCTAAAAATATTTTTCATATCCCAAAATGATCCCAACATGATCTTAATCAATGTGAGGTTTATATGTAATTAACTATTCTTAAATAAAAATGTGACACATGTTAATTTTTTACTTTCATATCTCCAATACATTAACTATTGTTAACCCAATTTTTTCAAACTATTGTTAACCCAATTTTTTCAAAAAATATTGGTTGTTTAATATCTATCTCAAGAAACAATGTTTTTCTTATGAGACCCATTTAAAACCCCAAGTTTCCTCTAATGAAACCATAAACCATTGATAAAATCTTTTATAAAAGCTTTCCATTTATAAAACTTTGTACATTTGGCTTTGAATATGAATTCTTATGTGATGCATTACTTCAATGGCTTGCAAATTAATGAAGTAAAAAGTGGTGAGCATGACTGAGGGAAAACCTAATGCTCGTTGGAACCAAGCGTCTTAGGTAGAAAGCAGCCTAGGAAGGAGGAGCAGGGACCAAGGCTTGGGAAAACCACACCAATCCGGGGGGGCTCTGTGGCTAGGTTTTGCTAGCCGCATCCTTGAAAATGCCAGGGAGAAGGGTGAGTGGGTATGCGGACAGGGCGAGTGGGCAAGCGACAGACGTGTTACTATGTCGTGAAGGGAGAGAGAGGGAGTTTTGCGAATGGGTGTTTTCGCTTTCTTCTAGCTCTTTCATGCTTTACTCAGTGGCAGATACCTATTCGGGGTCGGGATTTTCCCTTCCATCTAGGGGGGCATCGACTCATTCGGTTCCGCACAAGGCTTTACCCTTCCATCTGGTGGGTCGTCGACTCTTTTCGGTTCCGCTTTCTTCCTGGTTGGTGGTAGAGGCCTACTCCAAGGGTGCACGGGGGTGATCATTTTTGGAGTTTGCAGTGGTGGCGGCTTCGAGGTATTTTGGCTGGAGTTTTGTCTCCTCCTCGGTTCTTTTGGCCTCCTCTTTCTTCTTGGCAAGAAGAGGTTTGGACCAGAGCTTTGAGGTCCTCACTGGGGGCGTGCAGTGTTTAGGTTAACACTTTGAGGTCCTTTGGGGTCTGCGGTGTTGGTTTAACACTTTGAGGTCCTTTGGGGGCGTGCGGCTTCTGGTTGTATTCCTTTTCTGGTGTTTTGTTTGGGATTATTTCCTGTTTCGAAGCTCTTTTTGCAGTGTGTGTGCTGGTTATCATTTGGTGACTTTCTGGTTCTTTTGGGCTGTGGTAGTCTATGTAATATAGCAAGGTCTATGGACTAGGTTTGCATTGATCATCTGTATGGTCAAGGAGATGTAAAAAAATATATATTTTCACTAATATAATTGAACAATTTTCTTTTTGGAAAAAATTAATGAAGTAAACGATGATTTACTAATGATTTAATAATATGAGGATGGAAGCATTTATTGGAGATTCATAAATATCATCATAATTTGGAGGATATATTTTATCATTTCGTTTTATAGTATTAATTTTGTTATTGAATTATTTTCTTAATATTAACAATAAATAAATAAATAAATTCTTTAAAATTAGTGATAATAATTTTGATTAAAATTAATGATAATAATTTTTTGAGTAAGTTGTAGTTACCTCTAAAATAATCCAAATTTTCTTTATTCGACACTATTAAAAAAAAACTCGATTTTGTTTTTTATTTTTCATATATAAATAACAAATACAACACTTTAAATAATCTCTTTACTTATTTTAATGAAATAAATGATTTTCTTTATTAAAAAAATGATTTAATTTTTATTTTGTTTCTTCTTTTTCTATATAGATAAAGAATACACACTTTAAATATTTTTACTTATTTTAATAAAATAAATACAATATTTTATACAACTTTTAGTTTAATTAAATTATAAAGGAGAAGAAAAAAATAAAAAACCGAAAACTATGATTCTTCATCCTAATGATAGAAAATTATATGCATCGTAGAAATTTCACATATACCCCTTTGATCATGTGCTCAACTTTATCACATTTGATAAGTATGTTTTGGACTTTGATCATACAATGTGCTCACTTATCACATTTGATAATTAGTTTGTCCTCAACATTTGACCCTAAAATGCATATGCTTATCACTTTAAACAATTGTCAAACTTCTTGGAAACCATTTCAACCTTTATGTTAATTTTTACTCATAAATATCTAAAGTGGGCAACTATTGCATTTATTTTACCGAAACATTTCATGATTTTTTTGTTTCTCTTTAATTTTACATAATTTTGTTTCATAAATTACTTTACTATGTTAAAATTCGGAAATTTATAATTTAACTTAGATTCTACAAAGAAAACGTCCTCAATTATACTCCGAAGAACATGACACATTTAAATCTATGAATTCCTTCCTAGGATCATTTTTGCATTAGTTTAAAGAGTGTTAAGGCACACGAATGATTTTTTTATTTCATATTGGCTCGCTGTCTAGAAGTACATTTTGGGGAGCATTAGTATAGTGGTTGTATTTAAAACGGCCATGTTTCAAAAAACGATATAGTATATCTTATTTGTTGTCTACAACTTTTTTTTTCATCTTGCATTGCATTTTAAAATTGTGATGTGATTACCATGTTCCTATAACATGGGGTCAATTTGAAAAATAAACCAACAACATCTATAATCTTTATATGATGTACATTCTCTCTCTAAAAATGTTATAATGCTATACATCTAAACTATACTGAAACATAACATAGAGGTGTACATATTATGGGTGACATTTACACTATGTGTTATAAGACAAACCTACAAACCTTACTTGATTTCGGTTAAATGGTCCACTTCTTTGTGAAGGATTTTATGATGCATTAGATTCTCAGTCTTCAAACATCTACAATATCATTAAAAAAAGACAAGATATAATTTATAATGAATTTTTCTACGTCGTTTTCTGTTGAACTTATGTTTATACTAAGAGGGGGGTGAATTGATGTAAGATACTTTTTACTTTAAATGAGCATTCATCGATCATCCATGAACTTTAAAACAATAGGTGCATGTAAACTCAAATCATGGTACATAGAGTTTAATTTGGAAACCCTTGTGGGAGAAAATCACAAAAACTTATCTTTATAAATGTTTTTAGGCACCAACCTACTAGAGACACCAATCTCTTTAGTTGAACACCAACTCAAAGAGATATTGTGTATGCACTAACATACTGGAAACACCAATATCCTCAGCTAAGCACCAACTCATCAAGATATTGTGTAGGCACCAACCTACTAGAGAGACCAATCTCCTCAACTGAGCACCAACTCAACAAGATATTGTGTAGGCACCAACCTACTGGAGACACTAATCTCCTTAGTTGAACACCAACATAGTAAGAATTGTATAGTTATCAATATAATATCTTCATACAAAAGTACTTTTGACTTCACGTGCATGCTTCATGTATTTCACAACATCATCATACCCTTAACTTTCATGCTCCAATGTCTCTCCTTACTTCATACCCTAGAAATAGTTTCAAATCCTAGTCAGATTTAGCCTTCATTCCTTAGTGAACCTCATAACATCATTCCCAGAATATAATTCTAGACTGGAGCATCACAACCTCAAAAGAATGCACTTTATAGCATCATAGACCTTAGTCCTTCATAGCACACCCTTAAGACTTCAAGAAAACTCCTCTTGCACAACTTTAAACCCCAAGAATATTCCCCATCTATTCTTGCACAGCTAGATCTCTTCTGTGCACTTGTACTTCCTCTTCTTGATTGGATGCTCTTCAAATGTGCACATATGTCCTATATTTATAGTGTTTATGTGTTCACTTATGGGGCCAACTGGTAAAACTGGGCCAACCTGTACTTTCTAGCTAGGTCGACCTAATCGAATATTTCATATCTCCTCATTTCTATGGAGTTAGAGGGAGTGCCATATACCATTGGAAAGGTCTCGAAATAAAAATTTTAATTGTATATATTATGCTCCCATTTGAGATAGGTATTCATGGTAAAAATTCCTTCAAAGATAGGTTATCTAAACTGAGCATAAAAAATCCGAAAAAAATATTTCCAACAATCTCCATTTTTGCAGTCTTCATCTTTGACATTTATAGTCTCCCCATTTCTTTGACATCAATAACAATATTTCCAACATTTTCATCGTGTATCAAGAATGAAACTTTGCATAATTTTTTTTTAATTTGCATGTAGATATGACATTCTATGTAGTTTTTGGTAGCCCTTAGATGAAACTAGTATTTTAAAGAACCCTCATTCACACATTTTGTATTTTGGCTCAATCTTTAGTCAGGTTTTAATCATATTTTTCTATTTCCATTGCAATGTAAAACTTTGTAGTTTGTGAGTGAAGCATATGATTTTTTCTTAAAGGATTAGAAATCATAGGGAGCATCTAAAAACATATCTATACAAGAATAATTTCCAAGTCCATTTCTTGTGGTTCAAAACTCAATTCTCATTGTTGCAATATTACATTGCATTGAATATTCCACTATGTAATTAATTTTATCTATAATTGATTCCTATTATGTGGTGTTTATGAGATTTTGATTTCTTTGAAAGGAGCTTCTATAATCTAGAAAAAAAATGATGAAAGAATTTCCCCTCTTTGGAAAGTGGTTATCCTAGAAAGAAGAGAGAGGAAACATGGGTAGGGTTGGGGAAGATGCCTGAATTGGATTCTAGGAAAACTTCATACTCTCAAGGCCTTAATTGATGCTCTTCATAATCAAGGAATTTTTATATTTATAGGATGCAATGTCCCAAAGTATAGGCTTTCGATGGAGATAAGAATGGAAGGAATCAATTTATCTAAACCTACAAGAATATTTGGTTGAAGAATGGCATAATTATATGCACCAATTAAAGTACATTGCTATAAAATTGATTGATGCAATGGTGTAAAATAAAGGTTTAGGGGTTAGTACTGAAAATTTTTGGTATGCAACCAGAATTGAGGAGGAAGTAGTAGGGGAGAAAAAATGGAGTTGGAAAAAAGTATAAAAGCTCAATAATATACATGATAAGATGTATTTCCATTTGTGTTAAAAAGCATGAGCCTATGGATGAAATGGGAGAACAAAATCTAAACATGATATCATTGAAGCCACTGAAAGGTAAGAGAAGGATTATCTAATCATTTTCACCTAGATAGTGTATGGATCATAGTGTTAAAGGGAAAAAACCGATATAGTCACCTGAGAAGGTAATGACATTCATATGCCTCCACATTGAAAAATAGTACTAATTTAGGTTGAATACACGTTATTAAGAAGATGAGTCAAAAAGGAAAAGATTCCAATTCTATTACAATAAATATTATACCTAGCTTTATGAATATATAATAGAGAAGTCAAATTTCTACTTATTCAAACAATCAAGAGATTAGCCATAATGGAAGTAAAAGCAGTTAATAGGACGAACATGTGATCAAACATAATTATTTTTTCAAATTGTGTTAGGAGATAATTTTAATGATTATGAATTAAGACTTTAAGCACGAGCTTCTTTTGTGTCTTTTCTACAAAGTTGGCCACCCTTTTTGCAGTTGGGGGGACAGATTCTAGAATTTGGAAAATTATTACAAAAACAACCTTTTATTATATTTAATAAGATACATAAAACTTTCATTCACCAAAACTTCTCAAAATTTATGATTGATAGTCCTTGCCTTTCAACCCCACAACTTCTTCCTTTAGTTGCTCCACTTGAAGCTATATTGAACAAAAATTTTAAATCCTGCATTACCAACCATAAAAGCATTAAATTATTGGAATAGCTATGAAATTTAAAATCAAACATGTTTCAAAATTAAACATTTGAGAATAACCAAGTTTGCAAATTTGTAATTCTCACCTTTACTTCTTTGTGTTTCATTCACTGTCTCATGTAGCCAATCTATCAAGTTCATTAGAAAATGTTTTTCTCTTTCTAGGACCCTGTGTTGAGGGAGGAAAGTGTGCAGAGCTAGATGATGCATAACAATACTTATGGGTAACCATCCTTTCCACACTCTAGGGTATGCCCAAATCCATCTTACACTTGCTAGAAAGATAGAGCAATGGATGGTCCAACCTTGAAGTGGTTGACATAAATGTTGTTTTGAACTCATTTGCAACATCTTCCATGCATTTTTGTAGGAAGCAGAGTTGTGATTCTTCATTGGGTAACTACAAAATCAACTCAAAAATGTTGTGAATATGTTGTGAGACCCATTCCCATCCATAAATTGGATTAACATTACTAGATGAAGCCATTGATTAACATTGTCATCTACCTGCAAAGAAGGAAACAAAAAGTCACATCAATAGTAAAAGAGTGATAACAAACATAAAATAAACCAAGTTATGAAATGAATGTCATGACAATAACATCTAACTCGTTTGTAATTCCAAAGCCATCATTTTCAACCATATGGTAAGAAAACATTGCACGACATTAGATCACAAGGACTAATATTTATTGTTAATGATCTAAATATTCAATGTAAAATACTCAAATCACTTGGTATGGGGTTGTTTCATTAATTCTTGTTTCTAGCTCTTCTTGTTCCAAATTTATTTTGTCCCTAATCATACTAACCTTAAAGACATGCTTGCACAAATATCCATTTTTCCCAATTGTAATCACTCATAACAAATTTTGGGCCTAATTTCCATACCACATATGTTTTTTCAATATCGTGTTGACTTTGCACCCATGCTATTCAAGGATCTGAGTGGTGTAGGGTCACATTATGATCTAGAATATATTTTTCTCTTAGACGTGAATGAACTTATATTTTCTCCACCTTATAATTTCTATGGAAACCATTTTGCTTTGTGCATTGACACCAACAATAAAAAATGTGGACTACTATTAACAATTGATGCACCAACCAGTCCACTCGACGATGTGAAGTTTCTTGTATTGAATTTAAAGGAACATGATTTAGGTCTGAATGGTATGACATGATAGCCCCATTTGTTTCTTTTTTAGTGTTCTTTAACTTATGAGAAATTTATCCCATATTTATGATGAACATCAAAGAATATTTGTTAATAGTGAGTAGAAATTATAGTAGAAATTTAAAATATGAAATTATAGAAAAAATGATGAAATTTGAAAGTATGTAAAATATGAAACTACAACATAAATGGAAAACTGAAATCTAAAATCTATGACTATAGAAAAAGTATGTGAAAATTGAAACTATGGTAGCCAAACCTATTATGTCCAAACCATCATGCTTGAAAGTACTCAAAAAATGTAGTTTCTTATTAGAAGCCATTTATAAATTTGTTGGCCTCCTCAAGCATCGAATGTGTAGCCTCCTCAAGCATAAAATATGTATTTTTTTGGGTGTGCATAATGTCACTAAATGCTTAAACATGGTATGCCTTATACTATTATCTTTCATTTTCATCATAATATTTTTTAACCATGTCATTCTAATATGTCAATTTCATAGGTATACTTCACATTTAAATGTCATCATATTGCACATAGATGCTATAAAATGTTAAAAATGTATGCATATTTGTATAATGTTCCTATAACAATGTATGCAACATTGCATTTTAAGAAATGAAAAAAAAGACACCCTCATAGCTATTTATACATGATTGCATCGATCTCAACTATTGCATCATCTACCATGAATGCATTCAATTTTCATTCCAACATACCCATACATACTTTAAGAAGTAGTGTTTCCATCCATTTAATAATATCAGAGGTCACAAATCTCAACATGAGAACCCATGCCACAAGAACACTATTATGTTTACAATCAAATGACAATAATGTATAAAGTTGAAACGTCATAAAAATAAATAGTTCATTGGTTACATGCTTTGATAATATCATTAATAACAAATGATAGCAAGAAAATACACAACAATATAAACTTACTTTAAAGTGATTTGTCTCAAATGTAGAGTCAATTGTTAATATACTACCGTGACTGTATTTTCTCATCCATTCAAGCTACAAAGGTTGTTGAATTCCTAAAATTAAGGACATGTATCCCTCATCATCTATGGCATTGTCAAACCCTGAGTAGTATTATACTTTGTCATGATTTGTCACTTTCCATATACACACTTTGAGCATCATTCTTGTCAAAAATATTTGGGAATGTTTCAATCTCCTCTCTATATTGTTGATTCCATCATGAGTATGAAAATCATTTTAATCAAACTCAACTTTAGATGAGGTTATTTTTTCATGCACTAATTCACAATGTTTATGATGTATACATTCAACTGGAATTCCCAACAACAAACATCTTTCTACCCATTTAAGTAGTTCATTGCTAATGTGAAGTGAATGGTATGCCCTTATGCTTACAAAATCATCAACTTCTTGTCCATGGCAAGGTTTACCTATAATATCTATACCAATCATTTCATTATAAGTGCTCATAGTGAATTATAGTGTCTTGTTAGGTGTGTGAACACTAGAATTACATGTGCAACCACATCTTAGATGCTTACAACCTAGACAAATCCATGTACCCATTTTTGGCACTTTTCATATATCATAATGTAATGTATCAATCTCTCAATAGTCCTCTAGCCCATATGAACACCAAAACTTGCAAGAAACAACAATATATTGACACATTGAAATTTGAATTTAAAACAAATTAATATAAGAAAAAAAAGTAGTAGCAAAATGATTACATTATATATTCCAAAGGGGTATCAATTCTACACTCTTGATTTCCAGCATTTTAATTTTCTTTTTTTTTATTTTCTACTACAAATTTTTCTAAAGATTGTTGGATACAATAGATTTTTTATCTCACCAATAATGGACTCATTATATATATTTGATTTGGTCCATATAACATTGTTACCTCCAATCATACTCTTGTCCAAATCAAAAGAAGATTTTTTTTTTTTTTTCGTTGGATCTTGCACTACGATAGATAAAAGTTATTTCCATTTTGAACACATATTCAAGTTGTATGACTTACGTTAGTTATGATAAAATTACATATAAAATATGTGTGCCACCTAACTAGAGAGATATATACTCAGACTACATTTTGGTGATATAATGAGGGAAATTGTTTTAGATATAATGATTGTATCTCACTAGTTGTTCCTTGTGATTGTTTGTAAACACCTATCAATCATATTGCCTCAAAAAAAATGTTTTCACATGTGAGTTTTCCCTTCTCATCCATGCAAGTAATCCATCACACTTGCACAAACGAGTTGTTTCTTGCTTATCCCGTAGTGGTAGGTTGGTTGGGAAAGCATGGAGGTTTAGTCTCCATTGGTCATTGGTTCAAATCTTGT
>JASDQU010013638.1:92130-125804 GCA_032191745.1 Picea mariana | reverse complement strand
CTAGGATCATTTTTGCATTAGTTTAAAGAGTGTTAAGGCACACGAATGATTTTTTTATTTCATATTGGCTCGCTGTCTAGAAGTACATTTTGGGGAGCATTAGTATAGTGGTTGTATTTAAAACGGCCATGTTTCAAAAAACGATATAGTATATCTTATTTGTTGTCTACAACTTTTTTTTTCATCTTGCATTGCATTTTAAAATTGTGATGTGATTACCATGTTCCTATAACATGGGGTCAATTTGAAAAATAAACCAACAACATCTATAATCTTTATATGATGTACATTCTCTCTCTAAAAATGTTATAATGCTATACATCTAAACTATACTGAAACATAACATAGAGGTGTACATATTATGGGTGACATTTACACTATGTGTTATAAGACAAACCTACAAACCTTACTTGATTTCGGTTAAATGGTCCACTTCTTTGTGAAGGATTTTATGATGCATTAGATTCTCAGTCTTCAAACATCTACAATATCATTAAAAAAAGACAAGATATAATTTATAATGAATTTTTCTACGTCGTTTTCTGTTGAACTTATGTTTATACTAAGAGGGGGGTGAATTGATGTAAGATACTTTTTACTTTAAATGAGCATTCATCGATCATCCATGAACTTTAAAACAATAGGTGCATGTAAACTCAAATCATGGTACATAGAGTTTAATTTGGAAACCCTTGTGGGAGAAAATCACAAAAACTTATCTTTATAAATGTTTTTAGGCACCAACCTACTAGAGACACCAATCTCTTTAGTTGAACACCAACTCAAAGAGATATTGTGTATGCACTAACATACTGGAAACACCAATATCCTCAGCTAAGCACCAACTCATCAAGATATTGTGTAGGCACCAACCTACTAGAGAGACCAATCTCCTCAACTGAGCACCAACTCAACAAGATATTGTGTAGGCACCAACCTACTGGAGACACTAATCTCCTTAGTTGAACACCAACATAGTAAGAATTGTATAGTTATCAATATAATATCTTCATACAAAAGTACTTTTGACTTCACGTGCATGCTTCATGTATTTCACAACATCATCATACCCTTAACTTTCATGCTCCAATGTCTCTCCTTACTTCATACCCTAGAAATAGTTTCAAATCCTAGTCAGATTTAGCCTTCATTCCTTAGTGAACCTCATAACATCATTCCCAGAATATAATTCTAGACTGGAGCATCACAACCTCAAAAGAATGCACTTTATAGCATCATAGACCTTAGTCCTTCATAGCACACCCTTAAGACTTCAAGAAAACTCCTCTTGCACAACTTTAAACCCCAAGAATATTCCCCATCTATTCTTGCACAGCTAGATCTCTTCTGTGCACTTGTACTTCCTCTTCTTGATTGGATGCTCTTCAAATGTGCACATATGTCCTATATTTATAGTGTTTATGTGTTCACTTATGGGGCCAACTGGTAAAACTGGGCCAACCTGTACTTTCTAGCTAGGTCGACCTAATCGAATATTTCATATCTCCTCATTTCTATGGAGTTAGAGGGAGTGCCATATACCATTGGAAAGGTCTCGAAATAAAAATTTTAATTGTATATATTATGCTCCCATTTGAGATAGGTATTCATGGTAAAAATTCCTTCAAAGATAGGTTATCTAAACTGAGCATAAAAAATCCGAAAAAAATATTTCCAACAATCTCCATTTTTGCAGTCTTCATCTTTGACATTTATAGTCTCCCCATTTCTTTGACATCAATAACAATATTTCCAACATTTTCATCGTGTATCAAGAATGAAACTTTGCATAATTTTTTTTTAATTTGCATGTAGATATGACATTCTATGTAGTTTTTGGTAGCCCTTAGATGAAACTAGTATTTTAAAGAACCCTCATTCACACATTTTGTATTTTGGCTCAATCTTTAGTCAGGTTTTAATCATATTTTTCTATTTCCATTGCAATGTAAAACTTTGTAGTTTGTGAGTGAAGCATATGATTTTTTCTTAAAGGATTAGAAATCATAGGGAGCATCTAAAAACATATCTATACAAGAATAATTTCCAAGTCCATTTCTTGTGGTTCAAAACTCAATTCTCATTGTTGCAATATTACATTGCATTGAATATTCCACTATGTAATTAATTTTATCTATAATTGATTCCTATTATGTGGTGTTTATGAGATTTTGATTTCTTTGAAAGGAGCTTCTATAATCTAGAAAAAAAATGATGAAAGAATTTCCCCTCTTTGGAAAGTGGTTATCCTAGAAAGAAGAGAGAGGAAACATGGGTAGGGTTGGGGAAGATGCCTGAATTGGATTCTAGGAAAACTTCATACTCTCAAGGCCTTAATTGATGCTCTTCATAATCAAGGAATTTTTATATTTATAGGATGCAATGTCCCAAAGTATAGGCTTTCGATGGAGATAAGAATGGAAGGAATCAATTTATCTAAACCTACAAGAATATTTGGTTGAAGAATGGCATAATTATATGCACCAATTAAAGTACATTGCTATAAAATTGATTGATGCAATGGTGTAAAATAAAGGTTTAGGGGTTAGTACTGAAAATTTTTGGTATGCAACCAGAATTGAGGAGGAAGTAGTAGGGGAGAAAAAATGGAGTTGGAAAAAAGTATAAAAGCTCAATAATATACATGATAAGATGTATTTCCATTTGTGTTAAAAAGCATGAGCCTATGGATGAAATGGGAGAACAAAATCTAAACATGATATCATTGAAGCCACTGAAAGGTAAGAGAAGGATTATCTAATCATTTTCACCTAGATAGTGTATGGATCATAGTGTTAAAGGGAAAAAACCGATATAGTCACCTGAGAAGGTAATGACATTCATATGCCTCCACATTGAAAAATAGTACTAATTTAGGTTGAATACACGTTATTAAGAAGATGAGTCAAAAAGGAAAAGATTCCAATTCTATTACAATAAATATTATACCTAGCTTTATGAATATATAATAGAGAAGTCAAATTTCTACTTATTCAAACAATCAAGAGATTAGCCATAATGGAAGTAAAAGCAGTTAATAGGACGAACATGTGATCAAACATAATTATTTTTTCAAATTGTGTTAGGAGATAATTTTAATGATTATGAATTAAGACTTTAAGCACGAGCTTCTTTTGTGTCTTTTCTACAAAGTTGGCCACCCTTTTTGCAGTTGGGGGGACAGATTCTAGAATTTGGAAAATTATTACAAAAACAACCTTTTATTATATTTAATAAGATACATAAAACTTTCATTCACCAAAACTTCTCAAAATTTATGATTGATAGTCCTTGCCTTTCAACCCCACAACTTCTTCCTTTAGTTGCTCCACTTGAAGCTATATTGAACAAAAATTTTAAATCCTGCATTACCAACCATAAAAGCATTAAATTATTGGAATAGCTATGAAATTTAAAATCAAACATGTTTCAAAATTAAACATTTGAGAATAACCAAGTTTGCAAATTTGTAATTCTCACCTTTACTTCTTTGTGTTTCATTCACTGTCTCATGTAGCCAATCTATCAAGTTCATTAGAAAATGTTTTTCTCTTTCTAGGACCCTGTGTTGAGGGAGGAAAGTGTGCAGAGCTAGATGATGCATAACAATACTTATGGGTAACCATCCTTTCCACACTCTAGGGTATGCCCAAATCCATCTTACACTTGCTAGAAAGATAGAGCAATGGATGGTCCAACCTTGAAGTGGTTGACATAAATGTTGTTTTGAACTCATTTGCAACATCTTCCATGCATTTTTGTAGGAAGCAGAGTTGTGATTCTTCATTGGGTAACTACAAAATCAACTCAAAAATGTTGTGAATATGTTGTGAGACCCATTCCCATCCATAAATTGGATTAACATTACTAGATGAAGCCATTGATTAACATTGTCATCTACCTGCAAAGAAGGAAACAAAAAGTCACATCAATAGTAAAAGAGTGATAACAAACATAAAATAAACCAAGTTATGAAATGAATGTCATGACAATAACATCTAACTCGTTTGTAATTCCAAAGCCATCATTTTCAACCATATGGTAAGAAAACATTGCACGACATTAGATCACAAGGACTAATATTTATTGTTAATGATCTAAATATTCAATGTAAAATACTCAAATCACTTGGTATGGGGTTGTTTCATTAATTCTTGTTTCTAGCTCTTCTTGTTCCAAATTTATTTTGTCCCTAATCATACTAACCTTAAAGACATGCTTGCACAAATATCCATTTTTCCCAATTGTAATCACTCATAACAAATTTTGGGCCTAATTTCCATACCACATATGTTTTTTCAATATCGTGTTGACTTTGCACCCATGCTATTCAAGGATCTGAGTGGTGTAGGGTCACATTATGATCTAGAATATATTTTTCTCTTAGACGTGAATGAACTTATATTTTCTCCACCTTATAATTTCTATGGAAACCATTTTGCTTTGTGCATTGACACCAACAATAAAAAATGTGGACTACTATTAACAATTGATGCACCAACCAGTCCACTCGACGATGTGAAGTTTCTTGTATTGAATTTAAAGGAACATGATTTAGGTCTGAATGGTATGACATGATAGCCCCATTTGTTTCTTTTTTAGTGTTCTTTAACTTATGAGAAATTTATCCCATATTTATGATGAACATCAAAGAATATTTGTTAATAGTGAGTAGAAATTATAGTAGAAATTTAAAATATGAAATTATAGAAAAAATGATGAAATTTGAAAGTATGTAAAATATGAAACTACAACATAAATGGAAAACTGAAATCTAAAATCTATGACTATAGAAAAAGTATGTGAAAATTGAAACTATGGTAGCCAAACCTATTATGTCCAAACCATCATGCTTGAAAGTACTCAAAAAATGTAGTTTCTTATTAGAAGCCATTTATAAATTTGTTGGCCTCCTCAAGCATCGAATGTGTAGCCTCCTCAAGCATAAAATATGTATTTTTTTGGGTGTGCATAATGTCACTAAATGCTTAAACATGGTATGCCTTATACTATTATCTTTCATTTTCATCATAATATTTTTTAACCATGTCATTCTAATATGTCAATTTCATAGGTATACTTCACATTTAAATGTCATCATATTGCACATAGATGCTATAAAATGTTAAAAATGTATGCATATTTGTATAATGTTCCTATAACAATGTATGCAACATTGCATTTTAAGAAATGAAAAAAAAGACACCCTCATAGCTATTTATACATGATTGCATCGATCTCAACTATTGCATCATCTACCATGAATGCATTCAATTTTCATTCCAACATACCCATACATACTTTAAGAAGTAGTGTTTCCATCCATTTAATAATATCAGAGGTCACAAATCTCAACATGAGAACCCATGCCACAAGAACACTATTATGTTTACAATCAAATGACAATAATGTATAAAGTTGAAACGTCATAAAAATAAATAGTTCATTGGTTACATGCTTTGATAATATCATTAATAACAAATGATAGCAAGAAAATACACAACAATATAAACTTACTTTAAAGTGATTTGTCTCAAATGTAGAGTCAATTGTTAATATACTACCGTGACTGTATTTTCTCATCCATTCAAGCTACAAAGGTTGTTGAATTCCTAAAATTAAGGACATGTATCCCTCATCATCTATGGCATTGTCAAACCCTGAGTAGTATTATACTTTGTCATGATTTGTCACTTTCCATATACACACTTTGAGCATCATTCTTGTCAAAAATATTTGGGAATGTTTCAATCTCCTCTCTATATTGTTGATTCCATCATGAGTATGAAAATCATTTTAATCAAACTCAACTTTAGATGAGGTTATTTTTTCATGCACTAATTCACAATGTTTATGATGTATACATTCAACTGGAATTCCCAACAACAAACATCTTTCTACCCATTTAAGTAGTTCATTGCTAATGTGAAGTGAATGGTATGCCCTTATGCTTACAAAATCATCAACTTCTTGTCCATGGCAAGGTTTACCTATAATATCTATACCAATCATTTCATTATAAGTGCTCATAGTGAATTATAGTGTCTTGTTAGGTGTGTGAACACTAGAATTACATGTGCAACCACATCTTAGATGCTTACAACCTAGACAAATCCATGTACCCATTTTTGGCACTTTTCATATATCATAATGTAATGTATCAATCTCTCAATAGTCCTCTAGCCCATATGAACACCAAAACTTGCAAGAAACAACAATATATTGACACATTGAAATTTGAATTTAAAACAAATTAATATAAGAAAAAAAAGTAGTAGCAAAATGATTACATTATATATTCCAAAGGGGTATCAATTCTACACTCTTGATTTCCAGCATTTTAATTTTCTTTTTTTTTATTTTCTACTACAAATTTTTCTAAAGATTGTTGGATACAATAGATTTTTTATCTCACCAATAATGGACTCATTATATATATTTGATTTGGTCCATATAACATTGTTACCTCCAATCATACTCTTGTCCAAATCAAAAGAAGATTTTTTTTTTTTTTTCGTTGGATCTTGCACTACGATAGATAAAAGTTATTTCCATTTTGAACACATATTCAAGTTGTATGACTTACGTTAGTTATGATAAAATTACATATAAAATATGTGTGCCACCTAACTAGAGAGATATATACTCAGACTACATTTTGGTGATATAATGAGGGAAATTGTTTTAGATATAATGATTGTATCTCACTAGTTGTTCCTTGTGATTGTTTGTAAACACCTATCAATCATATTGCCTCAAAAAAAATGTTTTCACATGTGAGTTTTCCCTTCTCATCCATGCAAGTAATCCATCACACTTGCACAAACGAGTTGTTTCTTGCTTATCCCGTAGTGGTAGGTTGGTTGGGAAAGCATGGAGGTTTAGTCTCCATTGGTCATTGGTTCAAATCTTGTGGGTTTTCATGGATGTTGAGTTAGATATATTTAAATTACAATTAGGTTTTCCCATCCCTAAGCATAAGGCCCTCCTCCATTGATGAAAAAAAATCCTATGAATCTGTCTCGCTTGTAAGTATGTCATCGATTTGGTGTTTCTTGCAAATGTATCTTACCTGTTCTTGATGTGAGAAAAAATCCCTTTATAAATAGCAAGGGTTACCCCCAATAAGAATTCTCAATTAGACCTCTCATCATTTGGAATAGAGAACCCATTCAGATTCTTTCCTGGCAACCATTTTTGGTTTTGGGTTTACCAAATGCGGCGTGGTCCACCGACGATGATTTTATAATATAAAGAATGAAATGCAGCTAATAAAAAATGAAACTAAGGTAACCAGAAAGAAAACATACAGCCAACAATGCTCTTGTCAATGGCCTGGGAAATAGTTCACACATAACACAAACAAGAATAAGAATAAATAACTACAAACACATAATAGACTAGCATTTAAACAACATTTATAGTTTTATGCCCATGAATTTAGACAAATATTCCCAGAAGAACCAAAATAAGAATGAAACAAACATACATGAGAATAGTCTACAATACGAAGTACATTATTACACAACCCAAGTGATGAGAAAAACACAAAGGAATAGTCCACAATACGCCCAACATGAGAATCATAGTTGTCCAGAAAATAGCTTGGCCAAACTAACTTCTCCTCATTAAAAGTTTCAATAATAGTACATGAAATATCTAAGAGCCAAAATCCCTTTTCCTGGATACAATCCCCATATTTTTGATATTCAACTTGACTCTTGGATTTTTGCCTTCCCCCCATGACCTTTCATTTACAAACTTTTGTCCTTATCCTCTTTGTAACGATGAGAGGACAAAGACAACAAAAATGTTTCTAATTTAATGTATTATATGTAGTTACATTTCACATTTGTCTTTTAATGCTGGTGGGCCATCATAGATTTTGTCTATAGTGCACCTCACTCACCAGGATGAATGGCACGAACATTGGGAAAAGCTTCTCCCTCCAAGTTCGATATTGGACCATCATGGGATTTGTAATTCTTCTTTGGCTATTTGAGTATGAATCCCTTTCACTACTCCTCTACTACTATGACAATTGTTTTTTTTGTTATTGCTCCAACATACTTGATGGTAGATCATATTTTCAAGGGTACTACGACATACCGGTAGATTGATTTAATGTGTAGTGGATGTGCCTTCATGGTTTTCTCCCCTCACATGCTTCCTATACTGATTGTTGAGTATGATCTTCCTTTAGCATTGGTACCTGACATCATTTGACACGCAATAGTTGAGTGACCATAGAATAATATTGAAATAAACTTTAAAATCCACTAATTTGAACCTATAGAACTAAAACATTAGGTAATTGAGAGTTCATATATGCTTCACTGAGTTCGGTTCCTAGTTCCTCTACTCTTGGTTGAAGTACTACGTTCTCTGGGGGTTTTTTTGATGTGCCAGATAATAATCTTGAAAATGTAAACCATTGGTGAGGAATATTTGAAATAATATAACTATTAAGTTGTATATCTCAAAAATACCTTTCCAATGGTTGAAGGAACGCATGAAACGATTATTAGAGTCAAAAGTTATGACCAAAATATGAAAGACATTTTTGCAGGGTCCTACTCTTGTGTCGACAAGTTAAGAATGAACTCTTATCTATATTGGAAAGTTAAGCATGAACTATCCTCTGTATCAGAATGATGAGCATGAACTCTCCTACATGTTGGCAAGTTAAGCATGAAATCTCCTCTATATCGGTAGCTTGAGCACAAACTCTCCTTCGTGTCGACAAGTTAAGCATGAACTCTCCTCTCTATCGGCAAGTTGAGCACAAAATCTCCTCTGTATCAGAATGATGAGAACAAACTATCCTCCATGTTGGAAATTTAAGCATAAAATCACCTCCATGTCGACAAGTTAAGAATGCACTCTCCTATGTATCACAAATTTAAGCACGAACTCTCCTTTGTGTCAGCAAGTTAAGCATAGAGTCTCCTCTATATCAACAAGTTAAGCAAAACATATCCTTTTTATCGGCATGATGGGAATGAAATCTCTTCCATGTTGGGAATTTAAGCACAAAATATCCTCCATGTTGGCAAGTTTAGCATGAACTCTCCTCCATGTTGGAAAGTTAAGCATGAACTCTCCTTTGTATCAACACAATGAGCACAAACTCTCCTCTGTGTCAACAAGTTTAGCATGAATGGTCCTTTGTATCGGAAATTTAAGCATGGAATCTCCTCCATGTTGGAAATTTAGGCACAAACTCTTTTCTATGTAGGAAGAAAAATCGAAAAAATTATAAGTGTCTGTTTTACCAGTAAGAAACAACAAGAGCTTGAGTTCAAAAGTCCATAACTTTCTCATACGATGTCTGAATGAGGTGCCATTTTTTGCAATGTAGAGAGGACAAGGAGGGGATTCTCGTGAGAGACATTAAAACTTCAGTCGATAATTTGAGGATATTAGTGTTTAATGAAGGTCACGGTTAACGAGGCTTGCTTGATGGGAAATCCTTGGCGATTGTTTTGACACTTATGGACCTCAGATTCCATTTCTGTTATTGGCGTTGGAATCGTAATCCCATAAAACATACATCTATCATGTTTCATGAGTGAAAAATACACCTTAACTAGTACCCAAAATTACGAGAAAATAACTTTTTTAATGAAAGTTCAAAGCACGTTTTCACTATTGCTTTGCTCGAATTTCATTCCATCAGTTCCTGTGTTATCCATGTAAAGGATCTTAATTCATCCAATGGATATGAGGTCATTTTCTAGTGGCTTAGAAATATAATCCCACGAAAACAACCAACTAATGATTGGAGGGCTTAACACTATTTAGGACTTGGGAGGACTGATTCTCCTCTTAGATGCAATTCAGATCCAACATTAGTGATATATATGCTAAAATTAACCCACCTGGTGATATATGACACTTTCCTGATCATGGTTAGTCATAAAATTAAGAAGGCGAAAAAAGTGCGTGTTGGTATGGTATGTGTAATGAAACCGTTGGTGACACAAACAGACTTAATTATGATTGCAACATAATGTAGATTAAGAAAGGTAGGCTATCATTCATTATTTATCTAGTTAGGCATGGAAATATTGATCATTGTAAATGATAGGACCTTGACTAATGGGAGCAACAAGAAGGATTTGAGCTGGAGGAGAATAGGAGAGGCCTAAAGATGAAGGTGTCTAGATGATAGGGTCTATCTCAACAAGGGAATGAAGATCAATTTTGTAATGCTTAGTGTCAATGAGAGATCAACATTTTTTTTTTATCATACCAGAGACAGGAGGGGGAAATTCATCGACAAGCAATGTATCAAAAAGAGAGAGATGAACCTCGTTGATACATTATGTATTGGAGAGAAAGCAAGGAACCTTGTCGATACGTGATGTATCAGAAAATATGGGGAGATATACACCAATGTATATCTGTGGTCGTAAGAAGATGAAGTGTTAGTGTATCATTGTTCAAGGACTGATGGGTGCCAGTGTATTGAAGATTGACGAAAGATTGACCACTAATACAAGATCAAGTTGTTGGAAAAAAATTAAGTGTTGGTTCAGCTTTCATATCAGTTAAGAAGAACCCAAGTCACCTATATGGGCCGTGTCAATGGAGGAAGAATGGTGCTTTAGAATAGAACCTATATCAGCAAGGGAAATAGGATTCTCACTGATACGTGGTGTATTAAAGAATGAAAGAGGAATCTCACTAATATACAATGGATCGGTGGGGAAGAGTCTTCTTTAAAATCACTGAAATGGTAAAGTACGAAGAGTGAGAAGAGAGACTTGGTATTTAACATTTGCATGAGAGAGTTGTTGGAATACTTAGAAGCAGGGGTGAATCAGTATGAGTACTTTTCCCACTTTTAACCACAATATATAAACTTCAACTTAATAAACAATATATCATCAGTATATCATGATCATATAAACATAAGAAACATCACATCAACATAATCACATTAAGTACACAATATACAGAATTTACGTGGAAACCCAAATAGGAGAAAACCATAGAATTCTTTCTTATATATCAAATAATACATTCATTGGAAGCACTAACTTCCCAATTCTCCAACTACAACTGGAAGGAGGCTGCAAACCCCTATTTACAGGCTCCAACCTGAAGGAAGCTACAACTCCATGAATTCTCTGGATCCAACCAGAATGATGCTACAACCCCTTGATTCTCAGGCTCTAACCTGAAGGAAGCTCCAATTGCCTATGTTCTCTGGCACCAACAGTAAGGATTCTATAACCCCCTTTCATTTCCATGTCCCGCCTCCTTGAAATATAAATGTAGACCAACTATCACTACCACAATCACTACCACTATCACTACCAGTACTAGTGTCACATCACTCTGTAACCTTTCAACCTGTCACTATCAACCTGTCAGTATATCCAACATATCACATCAACCTGTCACTGTCACAAATACTCAACCATATCCTCTCACATGAATCATATACCAAGGATACCTCTCAACTAGATGTCTAACATCACCAACACATGTCTCTATCAAGCATGTACCAAACCATCAATATGTACCTTACCAAGCATCAATTGTGTACCACAACTTGTACGAAAACACGTGCATCAACCATGCACCAACACCTGTATAACAACAAGTGCATCAACCATGCACCAACACCTGTACCTTGTACCTCAACCATCAACCTTATACATCAACCATGTACATCAACCATCAACCATGTACATCAATTTTCAAATGTGTGCATCAATGTATAAACCAAAACCTCAATCATGCATCATAATCAACCAAGATCATATACCAAGTATATGCCTCAAGTATATTCCAATTTGACAAATACATGCCTCTAAAAATGAACCACAACAACCATATATAATGTACCAAGGATATGTCTCATGCACAACACTGAAGCATGAACCTCAACCATATGAAACAATAAACAAAAGGGGGCCTCCAGGATATGCCTTAAGCATGTGTCATACCATCCATGAAACAAGTCTAATGAACTATCACATCAACCATGTATCAAACCCTCACTGTTTTGTAACCTCATCTTGTACCAATATCGTCAACAATAAAACTCAACCAAACTGCCTTAAACATGTACCATATGACATGCTTCACACATGTACCACAAGATATGCCATAAACCATGTACTAAACAAGTACCAAAACTATCAATATGTGCATCAAGCATAAACCATAATCTCGAAAATATCACCAAGCCATGCCACCCATATGAGCCATAAAATTACCAAGATATAACCCTCAAAACTTACACAATGCCATACCTCATAACCTGTGACAAACATGCTGCATAATCATACCTTGTTGCAACCTAAAAAAAACATCCCCTTTACTTTACCTCATCCTTGCTACCTCATATGCACCAATAGATCAAGCGTTCACTAGTTAGATATTCAATGAATTTGTGTGTGACAGTGAGAGACTCTTGATGTGTATTTATACTCTTCCATTTAATGGATTTTCAACCACTTTACTCTTAATTAATTTCTTGTTGTAACCACTTTACCCTTAATTAATTTCTTGTTACAATTGTTTTACCCTTTTTCCTAATTTTAGGGTAAAAATTGTTTTACCCTTTTTCCTAATTTTAGGGTCATAACTATTTTACATTTTTTTATTAATTTTAGGGTCATAATTGTTTTACCATTTTTCCTAATTTTAGGTTCATAATTGTTTTACCCTTTTTCCTCATTTTAGGGTCATAATTGTTTTACCATTTTTCTTAATTTTAGGGTCAACCTATACTTTCTTGTTGCAACTACTTTACCAATAATTAGTAAACTTATAATTTATTTGTTACAACTACTTTACCCATAATTAACTTCTTGTTGAAACCACTTTGACTAGCAAGCTTGAAGACTTTCTAGAGACTTCTATAATAATTGACTTCTTGTTGACCTTCTAGGAGATTCTAGATTATTCTTGAGGGTCCTCCAATCTTTACAAATCCATATCTCCTCAACCATAAGGAGCCACATGATGTACCACCTATCATCGGAAATGGCATGATGTGTACTATCCATCTATGATATTCTTATTTGTAAATACATCGATCTTCATGTCTTTATTCCTTGATCAACTATGGGATCCATGACCGTATCTTCGGAGCTACATGCAGACTTCATAAAATGCACCCAACACATATGTTGACATCAACCAATCCATCAATGAAAACTAACTATCCATCTATCTCAACCACATCTCTAGGGCTTCTAGACTTCTCCAAGGGTTGACATCAATGACAACCAACTGTCCAAACCAATTTTCCAACAATCTCCCCCTTTGGCATTGATGGAAACACTGATGGAAATGATAATGATCCAACACTCATTCTCCCCCTATGACCGTTTCTCCTCATCAATGTTTCTCACTCTCCCCCTTTGACATCAATGGAAAAGGGTCTCTCTCCTTTGGATTTCTCCCCTTGTCGGTATGTCTCCCCCTATCTGTATGTTATTGATCTTCCTTTCTTAATCCCTTGATAATTTCTCTTCTCTTGACTTCTCTGCAAGATGTCATGTAGATCAAATGTATGGCTACATGTAAGTGTTTCATTTCCTCTCTTCAAATTCTTGCTAATTTTCCATTGGTTCTTCCTCTTGTAACTCTCTAATATATATAAAAATCATTCAAAATTTCTTGACTTCAAATGATCATTCATGACTATACTTTTAAACAATGTCCTTTTATGATGTAAATTCTATTGAAGGTTTATGATGATATAACTTGTTTTTTTGTTCCTTTCACTGCTTGCCTTTCTGTTACCAACTAATTTCAATTGATTCCACTGATACACTACTATGCATTTTCTCTGACCCATGTTTTATGTACCTGCTAATGATCTCATAAATCCATCTATGTCCATATGTCATAAGTTTTCCATAACTATTCTACTCAACTGTCCACAATGCTGACCCATCTATCATTGTACTATCATGAAGGCTTCACAGCTGCAACTGAATCAAAAGTGTCCATTGATCTACTCTATCTACAAATGGAACTCTGCATGTATGGAAAACATGTACATAAGATATATCTGCCTGAAGGAATATAATCATAAACTTCTTCCTGTGTAACTGCCAACTGATATCTACATGGGATAATACTTCTCAACTAATAAATATGTCATTCTGTACTTCTTCTATCTGTCTCTTCAAATAATTCAACCTACTCGAAAGATGGTTCTTTGATTTGTAGTAGCTACTATACCGACTCCCCCTGTTCAATATTCATATTCACTGGGAGTCTCCAAGATGGGTGGCGTAGAAAAATACCTGCTATGATGCGGAGGAATCTTCCTATTCATCTATGGATTCATATTTTTCTTGAATTCTGACATTGTTTTTATCTTCTTCCTGGTTTCTGACATCTTCCTCTTGGTCTGTTTCCCTTTTGAAATTCATTTTTTTTGTTGGAATCTCCTTCTTCATCACTATCTAAATTCTTATCATAAGGACATTTATTTTCAAAATGACCAATTTTACAAAATTTAAAACATTTTAAGGGAAGCATACATTTGTACTTGTCGGTTCCTCTTTTTAACTTTCTTATGAAGTTTACTATTTGTTCATATTCCTATGAATCATCGTTACATCTACAATCTAATTTTTTCTTTAGTTTTTTCTTCTTCTTTGTCTTCTTGGATTCCTTGAATGTTTCTTCCTTCGTAACTAGATTATCTTTCTCTATCCGTATTTCATAGGTTGTGAGTATCCCATATAGCTCTTCCATGGTTAATGTAGCTAGATCCACTCTTTCTTCTAGAGATGAAATATTCAGATCAAATCTCATTGGTAGAGACCTTAGTACCTTTTGAACAATGACTTGTTCTTTCATTTCATCTCCCAATCCTTTAATATCGTTCACTATTTCATCGATTTGTAGAAAGTAGGCTGCAATGTTTTCATCTTCTTCCATCTTCAATTGTTCAAAATTTCCTCTAAAGGTTTGAAGTTTATCTCCCTTGACCTTGGCATCTTCTTCATAGATATTATGAATTTTGTCCCAAATGTTTTTGGAGATTCACTGTGCATAACCTTGATATGTATTGATTTAGTCAAACCATTAAGGATAGCATTTTTATCCCTTGAATTGTTTTCTTCAAGTTTCTTTCCATATTTATCTATCAGGGGAGTGGTTGATGTTTTGTATCCATCTACTACTTCTCACCAGCCATCAAATCCATGTGCCTACACATATGTTTTCATTCTTCTTCTCCAGAAGGTATAGTCCTGGTCATCAAACTGTGGTACTCCAATCTTATCATAATCCATGATCTCCTTCCAATGGTTAGAATGCTTCTTGAAGGACCTTCTCTGATACCAATTGTTGGAATAATGATAGTTGGGGGGGGGGGGTTGAATCAGTATGAGCACTTTTTCCACTTTTAACCATGATATAAAAACTTCAACTTAATCAAGAATATATCATCAATATATCATGATCATATAAACATAAGAAACATCACACCAAGTACACACTATACCAGAATTTATATGGAACCTCAAATGGGAGAAAACCACATAATTCTTCCTTATATATCAAATAATACATTCATTGGAAGAACCAACTTCCCAATTCTCCATCTACAATTGGAAGGAGGTTGTGACCCCCTATTTATAGGCTCCAACCTGAAGGAAGCTACAACTCTCTAAATTCTTTGGCTCCAACCAGAAGGAGGCTACAACCCCTTGATTCTCTAGCTCCAACTTGAAGGAAGCTCCAACTCCATGTGTTCTCTGGCACCAATCGGAAGGAGGCTACAACCCCCTTTCATTTCCCCATCCTATCGCCCTGAAATATGAATGTAGACCAATTGTCACTACCACAATCACTACCAATGTCACTGTCGTTTCCACTATCACATCAACATGTATCCTGTCAACTTGTAATTGCATCCAACATGTCAAATCAACCTGTCACTGATCAACCTGTCTAACTTGTCACTATAGTCGATACTCAACCATATCCTCTCACATGGATTATATAATAAGGACACCTCTCAACTAGATGTCCAACATCACCAACACATGCCTATATTAAGCATGTACCAAACCATCAACCTGTACCCTACCAAGCATCAATTGTGTACCACAACCTGTACGACAACACGTGCATCAACTATGCACCAACACCTTTACAACAAAAAGTGCATCAACCATGCACCAACACATGTACCATGTACCTCAACCATCAACCATGTACATCAATCATCAAATGTGTACCAACATATGCATCAATGTATAAACCAAAACCTCAAGCATGCATCATAATAAACCAAGATCATATACCAAGTATATTCCTTAAGTAAATTCCAATATCACAAAGATGTGCCTCTAACAATGAACCATAACAACCATATACAATGTACCAAGGATATGCATCAAGTATAACATTGAAGCATGAACCTCAACCATATGCAACCATAAAACAAATGGGCCTCCAAGATATGCCTTAAGCATGTGCCATACCATCCATAAAACAAGTCTAATGAGCTATCACATCAACCTTGTATCAAATCCTCATTTTTATGCAGCCTCATCTTGTACTAATATCTTCAACAATACAACTCAACCAAACTGCCTCAAACATGTACCATATGACATGCTTCACTCATGTACCATATGACATGCTTCACACATGTACCACAAGATATTCCATAAACCATGTACTAAACAAGTACCAAAACACTCAAGATATGCATCAAGCATAAACCATAATCTCCAAAATATCACTAACCCATGCCACCAATATGATCCATAACATTACCAAGATATAACCCTCAAAACTTACACAATGACATACCTCATAACCTATGACAACCCTGTTTCATAATCATACCTTGTTGCAACCTGGAACAAGCATCCCCTTTACTTTACCTCATCCTTGCTACCTCATATTCGCCAATAGATCAAGTGTTCACTAAATAGATATTCAATGAAATTGTGTGTGAGAATGAGAGACTCTTGATGTGTATTTATACTTTCCCGTTTAATTTATTTTCAACCACTTTACCCTTAATTAATTTCTTTTCATAACCACTTTACCCTTAATTAATTTCTTCTTACAATTATTTTACCCTTTAACTCTTTTACTCGTTTTCCTAATTTTAGGGTAATAATTGTTTTGCTCCTTTTCCTAATTTTAGGGTCATAATTGTTTTACCTTTTTTCTTAATTTTAGCATCATCATTGTTTTACCCTTATTACTAATTTTAGGGTCATAATTGTTTTACCCTTTTTCCTCATTTTAGGGTCATAATTGTTTTACCCTTGTTCCTCATTTTAGGGTCATAACCGTTTTACCCTTTTTCGTAATTTTAGGGTCAACCTGTACTTTGTTGTTGCAACTACTTTACCCATAATTAGTAAACTCATAATTTATTTGTTACAACTACTTTACCCATAATTAATTTCTTGTTGCAACCACTTTGACTAGAAAACTTCTTGAAGACTATCTAGAGGCCTCTAGAATAATTGACTTCTTGTTGACCTCCTAGGAGATTCTAGATTATTCTTGAGGGTCCTCCAATATTTACAAATCCATATCTCCTCAACCGTAAGGAGCCACATGATGTACCACCTATCACCGGAAATGACATGACATGTACTATCCATGTATGATAGTCTTACTTTCAAATACAATGACCTTCATGTCTTTATTCCTTGATCAAATTTGGGTTCCATGACCATACCTTGGGGGATACATGCAGACTTCATCAAATGCACCCAAAACATATGTTGACATCAACCACTCCATAAATGATAACTAACTATCCATCTATCTCAACCACATCTCTAGGGCTTTTGGAGTTCTCCAAGGATTGACATCAATGACAAGAAACTATCCAAACGAGTTGTCCAAATTAGTTGTCCAACAAGATTCTAAGAAGCTTTCCAATAGAAAAGTTTGGTAGGGGGGACCAATTTTTTCTCCTAGAGTAATAGTGAATTGAAGAAATTAGGGAAGGTGTTGTGCATGCACAATAATTAGCGACACATTGGGTGAAGCCAACTAGTCTTCCATAACTTATGAGAAAAAATGTAGAGGGTCATATAATTAATTTTAAGATCAGAAATTCCAAAATTAATGTGCAAAAATTACGTGAAAGACTCCATTGTGGTGGGATCATTGTTGAGTCTTGCATACTGGCTAGCAACTCTCGTCTACTGTAAATAGAGGATGAATGATGGTGAGATTTATTTCTTTACTCTGCGTCAATGATTTAGTTTGACATCTTTGTCATGGGGGTTGATATAAGTTTGGGAAATAAAAAGGTTTTCATCATGTGCATATATATATATATATATATATCTTAGGTTTTTCCCTACTACCCGTGAGCATCCGTAGCCCTGATGAAGTCACCACAACATCACATAACTTTCTCTGTTGTGAGTGAGCGTCCATATCACTAATGGAGATATTTGCATGTCCCCTAGTTTGGTCAAGCTTTCTTTCCCACTCCTTCCTGGTTTATTTAGTGTGTTCTTAGAATTCGATGGATGGGGAAAGTAGTGGCCTTATTTTATCTTCATACGGGATGACTACCATCTATTGATATTTACTTTGTATATTTTTTGCACCTAGCTAAATAAGGTCATCCCTTTTGATTTTTAGCCTTTAGGCTTTGATACTTCACCTTTCATGTAAGCAACTTCTTAGTGTGTGGATGTTTCCCCCATTACATATGATCTTCTCACCATCCAACATGCAAGAATGACCATTTATTAACCACTCTGTTAATTCATGGTCTGACTATTGTCACAAGATTCCAAGATAGTTTTGATCTATTCTCAACAAAGACCCCTCATTCAACTTGTGATCTAGGAAAGAGATGCAAGTTGTTTCAGGCATGTTCCCAGGGTGAAGGTGTTTCTTGTATGAGATAGATAGAGGTGAGATATTTGCATGTCATCAAATATAATCAATAAATTTGCGACAAAGAAAAGTTAGAGAATGAATAGTCTTCAGGGGGGGCTTATGACGAGGAATGAAAGAGAGAAGTCGTATTCAAAATTAGAATATGAATTCAATCCAAACCCTTCTACAACTGAAAAATGAAAAGGATGATTAAATATATGTAGTCAACAAGAGAGTATATGGAAAAATAAATCATAATGTCAGTGTGTCTAGTAGCTTGAAGAATGTTCATGCATCCTAAGAAAACAAGTAGTTTTGAAGCCTCTTGAAAAGACTAGTCCCTGTTGGAATCCTATAATCATATTATTTCATTTGGATGGACTTCGGTGCTATAAATAGCTGAGAACTACATCTCACATCTAGTTTTCTAAATACCACCAATTCATCTTTGTAGCCTTGTGCTTCAGGAAGTAAGGATTTGAAAGATATTTCATCTATTGTCCATCAGATTACTTGCTCTAGCCTTGCAATATCTCAATTTTTTTCAAAAATATTTGCGCATACTCCAAATCTCTCCAAGTTATTAGACTCATTCCACAGTGTGACATGCTCATCTAAGCATAGTTCCAATTGTGCACCTGTACCTACATGGACAAACCATTCAAGACATAATATTGATTTCAACCCAAAAACTTCAGAAATGAAAGCAGTTAAGAAGATCATGTGTGGAAGATTAAGGATAGAATCCAAAAATAGATTTGCGAATAAAGTTCCCAGGTGACATGTCTCATGATCATGTCATATTTTTTGAATCCATTCATTTTCCTTGAGCCATGTCCTTCTCTATAAGTGAGAAAAATATTCAATGAGAGAGGTCTATCACACATATGAAAAACAAACATCATCAATAAAACTAGAGATCAATGATGTGAATTGCTTTATTATCCATTTAAAAAAATCATTGTTTAAATAGTTAGAAAATATGACTAAAAGCGATATCGAGTAGGTACTTTCCCCGAAAACATGTTCGCAGAAACCTCACAACATAAACTAGAACCAAAGTTTGTATTTGAGCTGACATGGGATAGTAAACCAAAAATATAATTCTTTGACTAAGCGAGAAACCATATCTATTTGGATGTATGAAATCAAATCATGAATCTTACCAATTCTTGTTGCCAAGATCCCAATAGAGAGGTGGATTCAACTTAGCTTGAATGTTGATGTATCGAGTGGAAGTTCTCTTTCAGACAACACATGAATCTGGTTGTAATGATCATCGGTTTTTCCCTGGATGTAAATGAAAAAAAAAAGAGTAAGGCTAGGTGTAACACTTTTCCTCTCAGAACTCCCTTGAGCATGGGATTGCAGACCAACATGTGGTACTTATGCAAGCGAATGTGTAGTCTACTGCATGATTTATGTTTTGTGTGCTTGGATAAGTTTTGAAAGATTATTCTTGATGAGCCTTCCCAAAAAATTTATAGATTAGTGCTTTGAAGAGCTCCATTGAGAGTTTCATGACTTCACTCAAATGTATCTAATCATTCAATGGTTGAAAATTTCAATTCCAAAAAAAAAATAAAACATCATGATTCAAAACCCCCAATGAGATCAAGATGAAGGCAACCAGACCAGTGAACTTTATGTGCAATCCAAAATAAGACCATATCGAGAGAAAACTAATGAAAACCATTGAGTCATTCCAAGTCAAGATATTACATCTAATTATTCAAAGAGTAGAGTAATAGAATTGGAAATCAAATCAATATGAGTCAAGAGAGATTAAAAAAAAACCTTCAAACTTCAACAAGAATGAAATTGTGTAAGTCAAGATACCAAATCCATTAAAGGAAGCCACCTAATTTGAAAAATACTACATAGGTATTCTAAGATCTACTTTTCTGAAGATTAATTCTTCAAAATGACAATGTTTCAAGAAAAAATTACCCTTATACTGGACGATGTATGATGATCAAAAGATGAATCCCATCCACTTGACCTCACATGACCAAAGAATAGATATATATCTCGTCACCCAATATGATAGGTACAATATTTGACCTTAAAACTTAAACTTAAGAGCTTGTGGTGTAAAATAAAAGTATTTGTGTGTGCACTCTACAACCCTAAATATTTCCAAGATACTCAAAATAGTCAAAGGAAAACTGAAACTTGATGGTCTATAACTTGAGGTACATGCTAGAGATGAAATAAATTGTTTCTTTTCCCAATAAAGGAAAATACTTTTAAGGCTGGGAAAGGGATAAATGTACCAAGAGTCTCAAGCACAACCTCTTCATAGAGAAACAATCACTTCAATGATTATACTCAAAATACACCATTATGAAAGAATAAGGTACAATGATCACAATATGTTATAATATTTTGAATTTCTTTAGAATAAATCAATGATCCACCTTTTACATTCTTGAAATCGTATCATCATGAAGGGTTTAAGTATATAGAAAGACATACATGTTGAGAAGGTTTGTATCCATATTTTATCTCACAAAACTTTGTTTCAAGAATGAAGAAGATGGACCCGATATACCACCACATCGATCCGTTGGTCTAGAATATTTTGTGAGAAACACAGCGATCGAAAGATTGATAAAATGGATTGAAAAGCCATTTTGTATTATGAAGAACAAGGCCATGAACATGAAATGTGATTCCTCCAACCCGTTTTCCATCTTCCCCAAGCTGCAAAGTATTCTACAACAGATACCCTTTCAGCAACTCAGGATTGTAATTTGTGCAGTTGTGAATGTTAGAGTGAATGTTATTGAAGCAAATGCATATTCTAGTTCAACTTCTCAAAAATTATGCACACATTTTTCTCATGGAAAACAAAGTTAATCCGAGCTTGTGGTTAAACAACAAAATGGAAGGTATCAAATGAAAAGAAGAAAAATATCACACAAAAAGAAAATAAGACTAAAGCAAGCCATCTTGAGTTGCAAACTAAACCAATAACAATTGGTGGATTTTATTCAAGAAACCAAGACACGAAAAAATCTATGATACCGAAGAAAAAATGGAAGAAAACATCTAGACTATGAAAGAAAAAAGGAAGTAAAAGAACTATGATACATTAGATGAAAAAAGCTATGTGAAATCATAGTGCCAATGTATCCATTCAAGTAACTCCAAACCTGCAACCATATGATCATTAAAAGTCTATAGTAGCAATTGGAGTAGTGAGATATCAAACATAGGAAGAATTGAACCAAGTAAATCTCTAACTAGCATATGGAATTTGGTAGCATTATCATTCATGGGAAATCTATACATGCAGGATTCCTCCAACCAAGCTTCAATTCCATCAAAACATTTACAATGAATACCATAGAATTGTTGGGAGGAATTAAAAAATGAGTGGCATACCTTATGAGACCCATAAATGAAATTTGCATGAAATGCACCTTGTGGGAGAATCTCGGTATCAGTGGTATCATTCATTCAAGAGGTCAAACCAAGATAATAAGAAGCCGACATAACCATCGGTCAAAACCTAAGTGCATTATTATCCAAGAAACTCTCTCTGGGCCCATATTTTACATAACCCACATGCTAAGAGGAGAAATGATATCTGATCATTAGAGGGAACATTGACTGAAATATGACTCCAAGAATTATCCTATAACATCATCAAAATCACGTGAGGAGTGTTGGAGTATTGATATAGAATCCAAGGACAAGTGGTGCGTCTGTCTATGAATATTGACATGTGATTCTAGAGTAGATTTAGGTGATAGGGTTTCTTAGATCAACTCAGTGTTTCTTGTGCCTTGTATTCTAATGGGTTTTACATTTGGTGTGATTTATTCATGTGGATCGAAAAACTTGTTATGCTCTGCATAACTTATTTTTTTTGTCATTAAGATTTGTGCATTGCAATCATAAATTTTATATTGTATAGGATCATTGGACGATACATTGATGCTCACATTCAATTCTGACACATAAAAATATTCATCAAAAATAGGGTTATCATGATCAAATTGTGATTTAGCATGTTCTAGAAATTCAAATTGCAAAGGATTTTCAGCATTGTGCATCCCAGATGAATTATCTTTAAGAATGAGTTTTTGATCAATCAAAGCTTGGGAATATTGTTGTTATTGTTCATCATTTAATGTTTCATTGTGAAAAAAGTGTGAATATTCTACTGAATGATAGGTGATACAAGGGCATCAGTCCACCTTATCAATGCGCCAGCATTCCAGCTCATCAAAGCGCATTCAAGGAGGGGAGAGGCACCAACCTTCTCATTTTTCCCTCAAAGTTAAAATTTAAATGTAATTAAGGAAATTAAATGTTGTAAGGCTTGAAAAGCCAAGCCAATGCCTTTATACAGGCTGTAGATAAGGTCGCCTTTAATGGCTGACATCCTAATGGCATCTAGATCTGATTCGGACTAGATGGCCATTGAATGTAATTCAATGTAATTAATGAGAGTTAGGTGAGATGGAGGGAAGGCTCGAAGAGCCCCTCTTTTGTAAAAATCTCATTGTATCAAAATTCATTAGAGCTAGCATGAAGAGTAGATGAGAAAGTAGAGGGATGAGAGAGGAGATTTGAAATCCGAGAATCTATAGCAGTCTAATCTCACACATTGTAATTAGCATTCTAACATTAATACAAAAGAACATATTTCACTTTCTATGAATTCTTGTGTGGTGTATGTTTATAAATGTTATCTGTGTGTTTATGAATTTATGTTGTAGATGTATGTGATAGGTTTCATTTTCACGGGTAAGATAGACTTCTCTATCTTTGAGATTTTGATGGATTATTTATGGGTTCTTTAGGCTAAATGCAAGGAGTGCATGACAGAGTACTGAGAACTATGTGAGCCAGTGCAAGTGCACATATGAATTCTTCTTCTAGTTCAGAAGAGAACATGCCAGGAGGGCACACTAGAATAGTTTACAAACTCAGAGAGGAGCCTCAAGGTTATTGAACACCTTGGCGAAGAGTGTTATCCCTTGTCCAAGTTTTGGGAGATTCTTGGTCGTGTTTGACCTATTTTGTGACTTCGACAGCCTATCGAAGACAGAGCGCAAGATGAAGAGGAGATCATGGGATCTCGACCCCTTTTTGGGTCCTTTTTGGGTTACGGGATTATGTAATGGGAATGGGATGTTGGCCCATGGGTTTACCCATGTTTAGGCCTATTTTGTAAATTATAAATAAGTAGTTAGGTGATGTAAATAGCCTGGCCAATAAGCTAAGTGCTATGTGAAAGTATGGTTTGTAGATGCTCTATGCATATTGTGAGAAACTTGTAGAGCTAAGTGAAAGTGGTTTTAATAGATTGTGAAAGGCTTTGTGCTAGACCTAGCTCGGGGAAGGAGGATCTGGTGAGGTGTGTGCAGATGTCATGTCCTATGCGGAGTAGGGCTTTTGAGGATTTGTGCATGTGACCAATTGAATAATCTAATAAAGAAGAAGAGTTGGTGGACGTATCCCAGGAGTGGGGATGAACCATGTAAATACTGTGTTATTCTTCTCTGTGCGATGTTCTAATGTGTTTATGTATTTCTTTACTTGTTAAGTGCTTTGATATAGATATATAGATATGTTTATGCTTTGTGCTTATGATGACCCTGGATGCTAGATCTGACCTATGTGAACTTGCTTAGTGCTCGAATCTGCTAGATCTAATCTATTTCTTTATGCTAAGTGCTTAGATACATAAGATCTGGGTGAATGCTACGATGCTCTACAAAGTAGATATTGGGTAAATAATGATGAAATGATGGTGCTAAGTGATCTATTAAGTATTGTAATCACAGATCTGTGTCCCAGCTAAGGTTGCAGACATCTGAGTCCTGCAACCACCCCTGCCTCTACCTCAGGTGAGACTTCATTTGCTTCGCATGTGTTGCCGAAAGGGCTGGTAGTGAGGGTTTTGTTGGTGCTTTGTTGTAGAGTTGAACCCTGGGTCTGCCCTTGTGCCAACAAATGGTTCCATTGATGGCACTGAAACTCTGATTGTTGGGAACTAAGAAAGAAGGAGCTTCGTGAAAAAATCCGACCTGAAACTGTGATTGTTTGGAACTGAGAAAGAAGGAGATTTTTGCAAAAAAATGAATTGAATCTGTGATTGTTGGGAATTGAGAAAGAAGGAGCTTTGTGCAAAGATCTGGCCTAAAATTGTGAAAGCTCTATGCATAGATCTGTTGCTCTAGTGTGCGGTACTCTACTTAGTTTGACAATATCTGTGCTAAGAAAAAGAATTATGATCTGGAGAAAAGAGGTAAGATCTGAAAGCTCTGTGCTCTGAGAAAGGTAAAAGTGATATTTTTTTATTAAAATAGGTAAGATATGCAAGATCTATGCTCCGATAAAAGTAAGAATAGTGAAATTTTTTAGATCTGAAAGGTCTGTATTCTGTAGGAGTAAGACAAGTGGGATTTTTTTTTTCAATATTATGAATCTTGGTATGTTTGATAGATTCTATTCTAGCTTGAAAACTAGGGCATTCATAGAAGAAAAAAGGTTTGATATGAGTAGATCTAATAAGAATAGTGAAATATATGTTATACCTATGCATAGAAGATTGTTTGGACTAAAAAATGGATGCAGGATCCTAGAAAGAATTTGTTGCAGGTCAGCCCCTATGATCCTAGCGCGCAGTACAAGAAAGGTTGGGGATCATTTAAAAGAAAGAGAGGAGTAACCCTTTGTTACAGTTGCAGAGAACCAGAACATCTTGCTAAGGAATGCCCTGGAAGAAGACCTAGTTGTATTTTTTGCAAATCTATGGAGCACGAAGTATTGGATTGCCCTAGAATGATTGCTAAGCTTGAAGAAATGAACATGAGACAAGAAAAACCTAAGGAAGATCCAGAAACTAAGATTATGGAAGAACCTCGGAAAGAATTAGAAAAAGTATTGCTACAGATGAAAGAAACCCTGAATGACCACCGACATGTCAGATTATCAGAGATCTTCAAAGAAAAAGAATGCATTGAAGCAAGAATAGGAGACTTCGACGTTGACTATGTTCTAGATGAGGAAACACAGGTGAATATTATGACAGAAAGAACTTGGGAACTTTTAGGAAAGCCTACTATGATTCATTCTCCCGAAGGAATGGGATTATTCAGAGGAAAATTGATAACCCTATGTGTAAGACTTACCAAGCTACCTATGACTGTCAATAGAGCTTCGACAAAACAAGATTTTGAGGTTATTAAATTTATTGAGAACAACGCCCCATTTACCATGATACTAGGAAAACCTTGGATTGAAAGAGATCAGGCCAGAAGGAAGGAAGAATAAAAAGTCTTAGAGAAGAAGAAGAAAGAGTTAAAATATTTTATAACTAGAAGGATCACACACTTGATTGAAGAACAGGAGAACAGATTGCAACCATTTAACAATAGTGACATAGATGTCGAAGTTGCAAGAACACTAGAAAACCCACAAAAGATTGAAGTACATATTCCAGATAAAGAAGAAGTATCACCCTCAAATCTCAGGAAAGAATCTCAACAACGCGAAGTCACCATGTCAAGAGAAGATAAGAATCAGAATGGGAAAAGGAATACCGAGACGAAGCTCACTAGAAAGAAGGTTAGAAAACTAAGTAAGAAGAGGGATAAGATCGAAAAGTTGCAGAAAGATCCAGAGGGAACCTCGCAGAAGGAAAATTTGCAAAGTTGGAGCTTCGTTGGGATATCAAAACAACGTCACATGGAACTTTACCATGGTGAAGCAATATAGTCATTGGAGACATTATAATCATTCGGCTGACCCTCCGAACGGGTAGAAAGGAATTTATGGTTCACCACCAGGCCATTGGAATGCGCCATAATGGATAGAACAAAGTTAAGAAGGGCTTCATACCCGTTGCAAATGACCCATTACCAAGTTACCTATTTATCTTGTCGCGCCATGCACCGAGAAAACTTTTGATAAATGTGAAATTGAGATCGCAGACTTGTTGATTTTACACAATGATTATTTCGCTATTTCCTTCTATCTCATTGCAGTGTCTAATTTACTCTTTGAACCCGAGATTTCCAACCCCAAGTATGTATGTCGGACGTGTTATCACTCCAGGAAACTCTCCTAGGCTGCAAGTCAGAGATGCCTGGTAACTTAATCTTTTTGGAAACTATTTTCTCAATAATAGGTGTGGGTTTGGATCAAGATGAATATCTTAATCTTTGGATTGTATCTTCAAGACAGTCTAACTATATTCATGCAATACAAGGCCTTCAAGAGCTATTTATCAGATAGATTTGTATAACAAATGGATAAGAAAACCAATTGGTTAACCAAAACATACATAAACCATATGTATGATGGGTCAACAAACTAGCCAAAGATGCTTATGATTACTCCTTAACAATCAAAAGTAAGATGACAGTTACCATAGGACCATTAAACATATACAAAAGAATGAATTCCACTCATATGCATAGACAAAGATGAAGGAGGGTCTGACAATAACAAATGAAAGAATCTTGCAGGCTGATATATTAAAGAAAATGTCTTTCATACAAAACAATAGAATATAGAACTCAAACTCGAATCATCAGCCTCAAGGACTAAATTTTGCCCCCTTTTGTTCATCAAATGTTCTTGGCTTTATAGCCCTTACAAACAGTTTCAAGATCCTCAAAAGATGGATCTGATAACCTCTTCTCCTATCTCAAATTTGAATTTGTGAGGTGGCTAGAAAAGACAGAAATTTATGGAAATATGCTTCTCAAAGATTTACCCATATCTCTCAAACCAAAAATGTTTTGTAAAAACTGGAAGAGTATTTTTTATATTGGTTTGTTGTGAGAAAAAACCTCTCTCATTTTTTTGAGATTCGTTTTCAGTTTCTTGGGATCTGCATTTCAAAAACATGTGTGAAACAGAGAAATTCTGAGATCCAAAAATTAGGGCTTAGAGATGAATTCGAATATCCCAATATATGACACCTGTAGAAAAAATGAGAGAGGTTATTGTTATTTGATGTGTTAGAAACAAAAAACTCCTTACGTTTCTCAAAAAGATTCTTCGGTCGTTCAAAATCATCATTTGAAAATGATGACTCAGCTCAATAAAAACGTAGAATTCTGCACTTTCGATGGCTTAGAAGCCCTTTTGGAAAGGTGCTTAGCTACCGAAACCTGAGTTTTGAGTTTTTTGAAGGGAAAACCAAATAAAATGTTTTTCAAACTTTATTACAAACCTAAGGCTCTAAAAAATGAACCTTAAAAAATTTAGAAATGTATTTTTCAATGACTTCCTATCATCTAAAATAAACAAATTTGACTGTGTTATTTGAGGAGATAATAGGACGAGTTGAACACTGCAAAGAAAGTTTTTGAAGAATTTCTCATTGAACTGATGAATGAAAGAGTCATGTCAATGTCTACAGGTGTACAAGCATCATCGACAAGAGGAATGCAAGCGTCTCCGTCGACTACTCGCGGAGCCGGACCATCCCTCTGAAAACTTCTTCCTGGAAGAAATCGAAGGCCACTATGACCAAGGTGCAGACTATCCTCACCTCTGATGACTTCGAATTCCTCATAGAAGCCCTGCAAGATGCTTCGCTAGAAATAGTAGAGAAACAAGAAGCAAAGAAAGAGGATATGTATGATCGAATTGAGACTAAACTCTGAGGGGTACAGTAGGCCCTTCAGTCCAGCTGTGTAGTCTCCACTGCACCGGGAGAACCTAAGTTGGGGGATGATCCAAAGCCAACTCCACCGCTTAGTCGATATAGTTGAAGCTCACCTTCGATGAGCATAGGAATAAATAGAGAAAGCCACCTAGGCTTTGACATAAGTACAAGGAGTACTCATAGAGCAACGTAGTGCTACATAACAAGACAAGCTTGCTCTCCAAGAAAAGTTTGATGAAGAAAAAGCACATCTACAACAAGAAAAGGAGCAGTTTCTCGTGGAGCAACTCGAAGTAAAAGAAGAGGTCAACAGAGCACTTAGCTCTGTGACTGTCTTAGAAATCAAGGTAGACAATCGAGTTACATAGCAAGTGAACCAACTTGTAGAAGTCGTCCAACAGCTACAACAATGCTTCGCAGACTTAGAGCTCTGCACGCTGCCTGAAACTCCACAGAAAGTAAGGGATCAAAGAGAAGCAATTTCTCGAACTATACTTGAGCGAATAAAATCCCTTGCTATGGAATGCAAGAAACTCATCGATCGTAGTGCCCAGACTGACGAGCAACTCACAGAAAATACAAAGTTGAAGGCACTCGAGTCCCAGCTCTAAGAGGCAAAGTATCAAGCCGAAAAGATACAGGCGCAATTGAAGCCCCTGTCAGCTATGGAAAGAATAAATCGATCCCAAGAGAAACGGATCGCTCAGTAGCAGATCCACATTATCTAGAGCAGAGTTATGGAGGTAAATTAGAAACTTCAACCTGTACAAGAAAAGGCTTACCAATTGTTTACAAAAGTAGAAGGCCAACGAGTAGAGCTAGAGAAGGTTGTCACTACAGTTGAACAATGCCTAGAAGGACCTGTCAATGACGTAGTCATCCAAGAGTTTTCTAAACAAGAGGTCATGGAACAACAATAAGTCAAAGAACATTGAGTCAAGATCGAGGCTTTTGAAGCTGAACTAGTCAGACCAGAGTGACTCGGGACGAGTCACAAGTGAGTGTTGGGGGCCTGTTGGCCCTTGACCAAGTTTTAGGAGATTCTTGGTTGTGTTTGAACTATTTTGGGAATTCGACAGCCTGTCGAAGATGGAGTGCAAGACGAAGTGGAGATCACGGGATCTTGGCCCCTTTTTGGGTCCTTTTCGGGTTATGGGATTATGTAATGGGAATGGGATGTCGGTCCATGGTTTTACCCATGTTTAGGCCTATTTTGTAAAGTATAAATAAGTAGCTAGGCGATGTAAATATCCTGGCCGATAAGATAAGAGCTAAGTGCAAGTATGGTTTGTAGATGCTCTGTGCATATTGTGAGAAACTTGTAGAGCTAAGTGCAAGTGGTTGTAACAGACTGTGAAAGGCTTTGTGCTGGACCTATCTCAAGGAAGGAGGATTTAGCAAGGTGCACGCAGATATCTTGTCCTATTCAAAGTAGGGTTTTTGAGGCTATGTGCATGTAACCAATTGAAGAAGCTAATAAAGAAGAAGAGTTGGTGGACGTAGCCCTAGGGTGGGGGTGAACCACATAAATATTGTGTTATTATTCTCTCACGATGTTTTGATGTGTTTATGTATTTATTTACTTTCTAAGTGCTTTGAGAAGTGGAAAGAGTGCACAGGACCAACACACTCTAGAGTGTTGGAGAAGTTGAAGATACAGAGTTATTGAACACTCTAGGGGAGAAAATATACAGGGAGTGCATTGAGAGAGTGCAAGGAGTGCGCTCGGAGACAGTCAACTTCTTAGATTGTAGGGAGAAGCTTTGCAAGTGTGCATTGAGAGAATGCAGGAGATGCATCGGTGAACCTGAAAGATTTTAGGATTCATGGGAAGACATGTGCAAGGAGTGCACCAGGAAAACACTTAGATGAAGTGTTGAAAGTCTGAAGCCTTTTGAGAGCTAAGTCGAGTGCAAGGAGTGCTCGAGGACTTTAATTCGAAGTACTTGGAGAAAGGTTGCCAAGAGGCATACTACAAGGTTAAGACTCAGAGGAGAGTCAAGTGCAAGTTTGCACAGAGAGCTTAAGGAGAGTGCCATAGGTAAAGTATTTCAATTTTACAAGATCAAGAGGAAAATCACTATCGAGACCTAGCATTCGGGCTCGCAGGAGGAATATCAAAGGCCACAGCCTTGATACTTAGACGTTTTTCCCAATTTCGGGACAAAGCCAAAGCTTAAGTAGAGGAGCTATAACACTCGTCATATCAGCTGCGGGAGGAGACATCTGGACCGTCAGATCAGAGTCCAGATATAGGGAAGGAGGAATGCACCGAGGAGGGAGACAGATCCTATCCATCGGATATTATCACGTGGATCGATAGTCATTTGATCCAGAGGTAAGGTGAATGAGCCTTAAACTCATTTGAAAGTGCACAAGAGAGTGGAATTGCGAAGTTCTGAAGTCCCGAAGCTAGTCTGAAATATCCATCATCTGGAGGGAAAGGTGGCGAAAAGATCAGAGGGTCTGGGAGATAGAGTTCCAAAATATTTGCGAGGAGAAAGGTGAATTCTTCGCAAAGTCGTGAAGAGAGAAGTGGAACTGGACCATTGGATCCAAAAGGACACATGGAAGAGATCCATGTATTTCAGAGGAAAGGAACTCCAGAAGAAAGAGGAGAGCAGAGCGGAAAGACTCCTGAAATCCAGAGTCTGAAGTAGATCAAAACCATTGGTTGTGGGAGAGACGTGGACCATAGATCAGGTCCCAGATGAATTCATCGATTCARAGATCGGGAAAAAGGGTAGTGAGCTACTCGCGAAATCTMTGAAGTTCTTAGTTGCGAAGAGGATTGGCCCAAGGTCATAGCTCGAGGTCATGTGAAGAAGAACATGGGATTATTAGGAGCCTGCAGATCTCAGAGGACCTGTGCCAAGGAGAAAGGGGCCTGTGTAAATTTTATTGGGTTCTAGCAGGGGGCCTGAAGATTCGATTCGACCCAAGTGACTGAACGATCCTTGACTGAGAGGTCGCGCAACCCCTGAGTGGGGAGGGAGGCTGCATCAATAGGCTGGTGAATGCTCACATGAGAGATCATTATCAATTATCTTTGTATAAAGAAAATGAATATCTTCATATTCTGAAAATGACGAGATTTCCTCAATGAGAGGTTTGTTGCAGACCAAAGTAGACTTATGATTCTCCAAAGGGGAGACACTAGATGGTTCACATTCTAGGTATAAGGGGTTTAATATTTATAGTGAATATTCCCCCAAAGTTAAGACAGAGTGTTGATTAGATATCATGTACCCCCCATCATTCATCCTTGGATCATGATTTTATATGGAGGATATAGTTTTTATTTTTCCCAATACTAAATTGTCATTCAAATATACAACAACTCGGTGAATTGATTCTTTATTCAAATTGTATTTGACATCATCTATTGAAAATTTTTCCTCAGATGGTTCTTCAAAATCAGATTGCAAAGTATCATATGTCTGAGGATAGGATTGAATGGTCTGTAGATTTGAAATTATTTCTATGGGATAATAGGTGGTTGAATGTTCATTGTGGAGATATGAATCTTGTGAATGAGATATAATTGTTGATTTTTTGTAGCTTCAGAAGGTATTCCCACTAGAGGCCAAGGTGTTAGGCATGTAGTAATTTTGTTGGCACTAGTTTTGACTTTCATTTAAGTGAAATCGTCCTAGATATGAGGCTAGGGCTTCATGGGAAATTTGATGGGATTTTTCGGGTTATGTGGGGGTGCCACACCCACAAACAAGATTAAAATATTCTAATTAATTGTTGAGTTTGGGAAGGGATCCTAAACTCACTCATTGGACTCCTATATAAAGGAGATATGTCATTGTGACATTATATCATCATAGAGTGGCATCATGGAGTTAGCATAAGAGAGTAAACACTTGTTCTAAGGAGTATGGAAAATGTGCTAGGGAGACTTCCCCACCTAAGATATTTGTCTTAGGGTTTCTAGATCAGAATGTGAAAGTGAGGAAGGTCACACATGCAAAGAAGCCTGAGTTTCTGAGATTATACATAGTTTGAGCAAAGGTGAACCATGTATATACATGGATTGTAGAAGGAAAAACTACGTATAGGGTATACACGATTTGCAGTGGAGAAAATAACATATGTCCATGGGTTTCTAGTTGGTGAATCATGTATCTGAGTGTAACGACCCCTTCGTTACGTCTCTAAACAACGAAGTACAATAGGAAATTTTTTTCTTTTCTTTTTAGTTTGGTTCCATGAAGAATTAAGGAATTAACCACGTCACATAATTCATATCAATGAAAAAAAACACATGACATCATAACTTAAAGTGACGCATGATCAAAATATAAACAAACTCTACAATATCATTGTAAAACGAAATTTGCAATATATAATGCCAAACAATCTCATCATATTCTCACCAATAACAATAATTTGCCGAATATAAAATGCTTTCTACCTTACCCATAAAATCATACCTTGGCCACACGCCCGCTTCGGAGATGTCCCGCGCTCAGTGCCGCGTCCCGCACTCCATGTCGCGTCCCGCTTGCTGACCGTGGAAAGCTCACCGGTACCTCCCAGCCAACGCTAGGGGTACTCTTCTTCCCCCTTAGCCCCCCGAGCCGCAAAGGGGCCACACAAGAACCAGAGATAGAATAGCGTCTTAGCTAGCCTCAACGGCTGAGCTACCACTCCAAACATAGCTGAGATATACCCAACTCCTCACAAGCAACCCGTCAAGCCACAATTCGGTAGCGTAACGTTACGCTAACCGTTCCCCCTTTCTTCCTTCCTTTCCCCTTCTTTTATAACAATTTTGAGACTAACCTAACCCTAAATCATTAATTAATTAATTTATTCTTAATGACAACTCTCTCACAGTCTCCACCGTCCAAGTGTCACACATGCCTCTCGTTCTCTAAAATTAATTTCCTTTAATAATTAAAAGACTCAGATTTCCTCACTTCCTCAAAATCACTCCTTAAATTTCTCCTAAAATTACTCATAAATTATTCCTTAATTTCCCCTTAATTTACTCATTAATTATTCCTTAATTTTTTTTTCTTAATTTACTCCTTATTTATTCCTTAATTTTTCCTTAATTTACTCCTTATTTATTCCTTAATTGTTCCTTATTTTACTCATTAATTATTCCTTAATTTCTCCTTAATTTACTCATTAATTATTCCTTAATTTTTTT
>JASDQU010013638.1:70937-81743 GCA_032191745.1 Picea mariana | reverse complement strand
TCTTTGTTTTTCACCATTTTGTTAAGTATTTTTGTTTTGTTTTTTTTAATTTGGATTTTGAATATATTTTTTCAATGTGTTTTTGTCTTCATTAAAAATGTATATATATTTGTTAAAATTTTCCCCTTTCTCTTTATTTATTTTTTATTGTAAATTTAAGAAGAAAAAAAAAAGTTAGTAAATGAATTTTCAAGTAACCATTTAGGATCCAATTTTGAGTTTTTTTTTATTTGTGTAGGGATTTGTTTTCAAGGTCACAATTTCAATTAGGTCGTAATTAGCTGCAATTTTAATGTTTAGAAAAAAAAAAAAAACATTTTTCTTTAGGTAGTGTCACATGTTTATTTAGGTGTTGATTTTAAGGTTTTTCTAAGCAACTATTTTATGTTTTAAGGCCATGCTTGAAAAAAGTTGTAATTTCGACCCGGTTAGAAAAACGGTGCTATCGGTAGCACTAAATTTGATTTGGGGGTTGATTTTTAAAAAAAATTGAGCAACCATTTGATTATTTAAGCCCGTGCTTGAAAATAATTGTAATTTTGACCCAGTTACAAAAAATGGTGCTACCGGTAGCATCACTTTTTGATTTGGAGGTTGATTTTAAAGTTTTTTTGAGAAACCATTTGATCCTTTGAGCCTATGCTTGAAAAAAGTTGTAATTTTGACTTGGTTACAAAAAATAGTGCTATCTGTAGCACCACTTTTTGATTTGGGGGTTGATTTTCATGTTTTTAATGCAAAAATATGGGTTTTAAGGGCTAGAGTTCTCGTTTTGAGGTCGTTGTTCTCATTAAGTTGGTAACTTTGTGCATCCTGAGGTGCTCTTCTTGTCTGAAGAACTTCCAGCCCAATATGAATTAGTATAACCATACAGTCTGAAGTCATGATCTCTAGTATTACAGAGACCATAGTCCAACGTACCCTTAATGTATCTCATCACATGCTTTGCAGCTACAAGGTGAACACAGATGGGCTCCACCAGATACTGACTCAAGGTGTTCACATCAAATTATATATCTAGCCTAATATTCATTAGATACATCAATGATCCAATAATCTTTCTGTATAGTGTAGCATCAACCAACTCTAACGAAGTATCAACCATGAGCTTCAAATTCATTTCCATGGGTGTGTTCATGGCTTTATATTCCAACATGTCAAATCTCTTCAGTATTTCAACTACATACTTCCCTTGGTTATGGAAGATCTTCTCTGGGCTCTACCAAACTTCAAGACCTAAGAAATAATGCATCGGTCCTAGGTCTTTCATCTCAAACTCTGCAGCGAGCTTCTTCTTTCAATTTGTGATGAGATTTTCTTCTCTAATCAAGAATAAATCATCCACATATAGTAGCAATATAACTGACTCATCATTCATAGCCTTGAAGTAAAGGTTAGGATCAACTTTGCTTTTGGTAAATCCCAAGCTCGTTAAGAATCTATCAATTCTTCCATACCAAGATTTAAGAGCTTGCTTCAACTCATACATGGATTTCTTCAACCTGCAGACATGAGTCTTCCTGTCCCGTACTTCGAACCAGATTTTCAAATCACATTGTACCAACCCGGTACACTTTCTCAACTGGAACTCAATATGTATAAGCATGTGTTGGTTCTATGTACTTTCTGCAAAGCACCATCTATCTCACTTCCTGAGAGTGTGTTCTCTACTCTATGCAAGTGTTCCTCTGGAATTGGTACTCTGCACCTGCAACTACTATTTCTGAAGCTGAGAATGACTGCTCTATTTTCAATGTAGTTACTAAATTCTGAGAGTAGCTCTATTCTATCATGGAAACATCTTCATCTGAGAGTGGCTCAATAACTGATACTGAAGGTAGTTTTTCCTCCTTCATGGAGGTAGCTCAATCTTAAATATAGGGACTACTTCCCCTAAATCTCATATTGTATCAGAATCATAGTTGTTCTAGTTGTCTTCATGAATACTTGAACTATTTCTTTGATTACTGGAACAAGTGTCTCATCATATTCTTCTCCCTCTTGCTGGGAGAATTTTCTAGATATAAATCAGGCTTTGTACATCTTTATATTATTATCTGCAGCATGCTTGATCTGTTAGATCAATCTTGGAAGTCACCATTGATTTCCCTTCTGGTCTCAAGGAAAAAACCGTATCCCAATCCTTCTGACTGGATTCCTCCTCTGTCATTGAAACAATGGAATATTCTCAGGAGATTCCATGTCTCCTAGAGGTCTCTGAAGCTATGATCTAGTCTTCTCGACTCATGGCATATGTCTACTAGTCCTGGAAGATGTCTCTTTTTCCCATCTGATCCTTTCTAAGACCGGGCTTACTCTGAGTCTTGATTTATATTGAGTCTACAAAAACTTCATAGTCTCTGCAGGATATACTTGGTGTTGAATACCAAGTCTTAATATGAAAAGTTGAGTCAGACTTCAACGAATTTTGTTTCCTGTCAATATGGATTCATTATCCATTGACCATTTCTACTGTGAGTTCTATTCTAATGTTTGATCATCTTTGGAGCCTTATGCTCCTTACAATAAATCTCCATATGAGATACTCTGTATCTCAAAAGTATCTTCTTCTTCATATTCTTTGGTACATGGATGTATACGGTCATGTATACAACTTGGATAGTCTGCTCTATGTCCAATTTAATATGTTGCCTCCTGCAAACGTCACTATAGCTTCCTTAGGGTTATCACCTGTGACTTGGAAGGAACAAGAACAACAAGGGAGAAACAACAGACAAGAATAATACTCTTTATAATAATAATAAAACAATAGAAAGAACAATCGTCACAGTAGCTCCTTTATAGATATCACTTGTGACCTTCCTGAAATAAGGGTAAAAGGTAATAAATACAATAATAAGAAATGAGAGAAACACTCTTCTAGTATTGTGATCAATCATTCCTCCATGGTAACCTAGAACCAAAACAAGAAGTTTCTCCTAGAGGAGATGTTAGTTATATCCGTTAAGTGATTACAATAAGCATTTATCTCAATAATGTTGTAACGTCCCCGACCATCAACTCCACTGTTGGGCAATGCTACTACACGAAACAATCTCATACATATATATATATATATATATATATATATATATATATAACATACATATTTAATGAAAATTAACGAAACAATATAGAGTAATCACAGGATTACTGCTAACATACAGAAATAATGGAATTAATAGTAATTCATAATTGCAATGGAATACATGATACATTTCAAAGACAAAAACATGCATCACATATAAATTAAGTACATAATTAATACTTATCTTTTAACTGGAATAACACCACCAATTGCATGCATACCTTCCACGGACCTCCCAACCTTAGATCGCGCTGCTCATCACTCTTGGTATTAGGTCACCCCTGAGCTGGGACTAAGCTCCACCGGGCAAGGGAATCCTAGGCTAGGCAAGGTCAACAGGAAGAAACATGTCTTATGAGGATGGATTCTCTCCTAGGAGCCACTTATGCCCACTACTCATAGACTCTCATTCCTCACATGCTTGTCCCACCCCAGGAGTATACACCTTCATTTTCACGCTGGACAGTCCTTCGGCTGCTAAACCTCCCTTTCCTTGGGCTTTAGCAACAAGCCTGACTGGAATTCTCCAAGCTCTATGGAAGCTACAAGACCCCTTCCAGGAGTTCTCACTTCCTCTGCGCACTCTCTCACCTGGAGAGAGTCTCTCACAGGTCCAACAACCTGCTTCTTCAACCACAACCACCTCTCTCACCTGGAGAGAGTGTTGCACACATGTCTGACAACCTTCTTCTTCAGCTTCATTTTAGCACAAGGAGGACAACAGTAAGGCTCAACAAGGAAAAAATGATGGAAACAGTTCACACTCAGCCAAGAGACTGCGTGGCCAAAACAAGCCACAATTATAACACACACGACATAAACAATTACAATATGTTTAGGTTTCACAGAAGACAACAACCCAAACAGTTAAGCACGAACTTGGATTTGTAGTGTGGATAAACTGGGTTCACAGGATGCATAGGAGACATGGCTCAGTCCATGTGTTTTCCACTGGTTTTCAGGGTGCGTGACAAGGAACCAATGCAGAGATTGAACGCAGACTCAAACGGTTCAGACGAAGGATGCCTCAGCTTCTCAGGAAAACATCCCAGGTTGGCCTCATGGTTTCGAGTTTTATAGCTACGTGAGCTATGTAGAGATCAGATGTCGAAGCCACACGGTTCAGACAGCAGATGCAAGAATGGAGATGAACCCCCATCACGACTCAATGCTTAGGTTAAATTGCATGTGCCTGGGCCGACACATGTCGCCCATGAAGCTGCATGCACTCCATCAAGTATGTGTTCCCTTTTCCAAGAACTTAGGATAAAAATATACCTTTCACACCACTTTGGAATAATAATAAATTATTATTCAAGGACTTAAGCCCTCCAGCTTAGCCCCTCTTCCAACCTTTCAGCCCCCTCTCCCTTACCTAGCCTTGTGGAAGCTTAGTCCCCCATCACTCTTTCTTCATGGTCGGTCGACATGCAATGATGTTTATATTTTATTAATGATCTTCATAAGTACATATACACAAATCAAGCTCCTGGCCTTTAACACCTAGGCTCTTCAGCCTAAATAACACATAATCCCACCAACTTTTATACACTTGGCTCACCAGCCTATAAACATGATTAGAATACATAATATAATTGGGGCACGTCCTTGGGGTATTACAATCCCCTCCCCTTATTTTTTCACTGTCCTCAGTGCAACTTTTACACAACATCACCAAGATTTTCAAAATCTTCAAAAAGATGTGGGTATTCTGCCCACATATCCTCATGCTCCCATGTCGTATCCTCAGGACCGTACCACATCCACTGGATCTTTACAAGCCCTATGGCTCGATTCTGGAGTTGTTTTCTTTTCCGATCCAATATGCGCACAAGATGAACTTGCAAGACACCTTCTTGCTCCACCTGAATCACATTCCAATCGATAACATGATTAGCATCAGGTATATATTTCTTAAGCAATGAAACATGAAACACATTATGTACATTCATGGATGTAGGTAATGCAAGCATATATGCAACTGGCCCAATCCTTTCTAGGATTTCAAATGGCCCACAAATTCTGGCTGCCAACTTCGAACAGTTTCCCAGCCTCAGGGAACTTCTATTGGCTTTCACTTTCATGAAAACATGCTCTCCCACTTTAAAATCTCTGTGGATCCTGTTTTTATCAGCATTACTTTTCTGCCTGTCTTGGGAAGCCTTTAAATTCTTCTTAATTTTTAGCATTTGTTCTTCTGTTTCCTTGAGCAAATCTGGCCCAACCACTACTCTATCAGCTAGATTATCCCAGCTTACTGGAGTATTGCACTTTCTACCATAAAGTGCTTCAAATGGGCTCATCTTCAATGATGTTTGATACCCATTGTTGTAGGCAAACTCTACCAAGTGTAGGTAGTCTTCCCATTTAGATGGTTTGTCCATCACATACATTCTTAGTGTGTCTTCTATTACTTTGTTCACCCTCTTTGTCTATTCATCAGACTCAGGATGATAAGTAGTGTTGAAGTCCAGATTCGTTCTAAATCCTTTGAACAACCCCTTCCAGAAATTTGAGGTAAATTTCGGGTCCCTGTCAGACACAATTGTCTTGGGAATACCGTGCAATTGTGTTATTTCCCTCATAAAAATATCAGCAATGTTAGCTTCCTTGTGAGTAGTCTTCAATGGAATAAAATGGGTAGCTTTCGTAATCTTGTCCACCAGCACCATGATTGAATCATGTTGCTTTCCTGTTCTGGGCAATGCTGTGATGAAATCCATTGCCACTACCTCCCACTTCCACTCAATAATGGGTAAACGTTGCAACAACCCTGTTGGGTGCCTGTGCTCAGCTTTAACCTTATGTCACTCCATACATCTGGAGATGTATTATGCAATCTCTTTCTTCATACTTGGCCAAAATTAACGTCTCTTGACTTCTGCCATAGTTTTCTGATATCTAGGGTGCCCAACATAAGGCACATTATGCATTTCATTCAAAATCATAAGTTTCAAGTCCTGGACATTAGGTACATACATTTTGTTCTTGTACAGAAGTGTTCCATCAGTTTCCAATTTATAATTTTCCACTTTTTGTGGCATCTTGCCTTGTTGTAGATTTTCTACCAAATCCCTGTACTGCAAATCTGCATTTGCAGCCTCCAAAATTCTTCCTTTAATATCAGTTTGGTACATGCTAATGGTTGTAGCATGCAATTCATGCACTCTCCTGCTGAGTGCATCAGCCACTTTTTTTTCCTTTCCTTTGATATGCTTGATATCAAAGTCATATTCACAAAGAAACTCTAGCCACCTACTCTGCCTAGAATTCAAGGTTAGCTGATCAAACAAATACTTCAAACTATTATGGTCTGTCCTTAGTTAGAACCTCCTTCCCATGAGGTAATGCCTCCATTTCTTTAGAGTGTGAACTATTTCTTCCAACTCCAAATCATGAGTTGCATAGTTCCTTTCGTGCTCTTTCATCTTTCTTGATTCATAAAAAATTACGAATCTATTCTGACTGAGGACTCCTCCCAGTCCTTCTTTGCATTCATCGGTGCACACTACAAATTCTTCATTCAGATCTGCAATCCTTAGGATTGGAGCACTGGTTAACAACTACTTCAATTGCTGGAAGCTTCTCTCACATTCCTCTATCCACTGAAATTTCTTCTACTTCCTTTGCAAGGAAGTGATAGGGTGAGCTATCATCAAGAACCCTACGATAAACCTTCTATACTAACCAACTAGACCCATAAAGGATCTGACTTCCATTACATTCTTCGGCACTGACCATTCTCTGATGGCCTCAATATTCTCAGGATCTAGAACTATCCCATCCTCTGAAATAATATGACCCAAGTAATGGATCTATTTTTGATAAAACAAGCATTTTCTCAACTTGGCATACAGTTGGTGCTCTCTTAGCACTTGAAACACCATCCTTAGATGTTGTTCATGCTCTTCCTCTAACTTGGAATACAACAAAATTTCATCCAGGAATACTATGACAAACTTGTCTAGATAGTCCCTGAATACACCATTCATCAGCCACATAAAAACAACGGGTGCCTTTGACAGCCCAAACGACACCACTGTGAAATCGTAATGACCATACCTTGTTCTAAAGGAGATATTTCTGATGTCTTCATCCTTTATCCTTACCTGGTGATATCCCGACCTGAGGCCTATCTTCGAAAATATCCTTGTATCCTTCAACTGATCGAAGAGGTCATCAATCCTTCGCAGAGGATACTTGTTCTTTACAATCACTTTATTCAATTGTCTAAAATCAATACATAATCTCAGCGTCCCATCCTTCTTCTTCACGAACAGGATTGGGGCTCCCCAAGGTGACATACTTGGGCCTATATACACCTTCTTCAGAAGCTTTTCAAGCTGTAATTGCAATTCTTTCATATTTGGTGTTCTCATTCTGTAAGGAGCTTTCGACACTGGAGCTGCTCCAGGCATCAGGTTTACCGAGAAGTCAATATCTCTTTTTGGGGGTAATCCTGGTACCTCCTAGAATACATCGTCAAACTCCTTTAGTACCGCATGGCCTTCTATCTTTGAGACCTTATCCTCAAGTGCTTCCTCCAAGTGGGCTGCAAATAATTGACAACCTTTCCTGAAGCACTTCTTTAGCTGCATTGCTAAGATTTCTCTGACAGTAACAACTCTAGGAATTCCTTGGACTGTTTTTCAATTTCCTTCCCCATCCAAGCAAGTGAATGCCTTATTACGATAGTCCAATATGGCATGGTGTTGGTCCAACTAGTCCATCCCAATTAGACAGTCATAAGAGCCTAAAGGCATAATGTTCAATTCAACCTTTGTGCTCAGTCCATTCATGTTCATAGGATATGACTTAACTAATTCAATGACTTTCCACTTGGTTCCTATTGCCAGCTGCACTAACCAAGACTTTTCATGTTTTCTTCTCGACAATTGAAAATTTTCCACCACTCTAGGATCTATATAACTACGACTATCCCTTAAATCAATTAAAATAGTAAATGGTTGGTTGTTAATCATACCTTCCACTTCAATCATGTGCGATTGATATTTTGCTTTCTTGTTGTCCAAGGCTGCGTAGATCCTGGGTATTCTACTGCCCATTTCCTCCACTATTTCAGCATGCTAAACATTGTTGACAACTCTCAATTTGTCATTTTTGTGGGGGAAATCTCTGTACCTATGGTTTCCTTTACAACCCCAACATTCCATAGGTGGCAGTCTTGGCATATTCCCACCCACTTCATCCTTCTTGGGCTCTCTAAAATATGGCTGTCCTTGAGGACTATTTCTGAAAAAGGGTTTCTTAGTTCCCTTCTTCCTCTGATCCATCTTGAATTTCTTCTTGTCTTCCCAAGCCTTCTAGAAAGTAGGCTTCTCTCTTTTTTTCTCATATAAGCATTTCTCTCTTCTTATAGTTTCTTCCATAGTCTTAGGGTCATCATACTGAATCTTGTCCCCAATGGAAGGTGGAAGTCCACTCAGATACCTTTGAATCTTGATAGTCTCATCCTTGATGAACAGAACATACTTTAGTAATTCCAAAAACCTTCGTTCATACTCATCAATGGTCATGCTACCAAGATTGATTTCAAAGAACTCTTTCATATTTATGTCATAATATCTTTTAGTCAAGTATTTATTCTCGAAATATCTCTTGAATTCTTTCCAAGTGATATATTTATCTCTAATGTGTTGCACCTACACAAGCTGATCCCACCACATGGATGCTTTTCCTTTCAATTGATACATCACAATTCTTCCTTCTGCATGAGAGAAATAATTTTGCAGTTGGAAATATTTCCTCATGCCAAGAAACCATGTCTCGACATCTTACTCCTTCTTATGTTCTCCATCAAACGTAGAAGGCTTAATCTTGTTCATTTTTCCCTTCAGTTCATCCACTCCAGATCTCCTGTTCTTTCTGGTAGGATATGGGATTTAACTATTGTGTGCCCTCCTCTTGGAGCGACCTTGGGAGTGATGATGGTGTCTACCAACACTCCTTGATCTTCTTCCCTCAGAAGTCCGGTGACTCCCTGTTTTGATCAAGTCTCTCTCCTTGTCCAACTTCTTTTCTATTCTCTTCAGACTCTTCATCAACTTTAAGTTGAATTCTCCCTATTGTTCCTTACCTTTCATGAGATTTCTGCTATCTGCTCGGTGATTTTGGGCATCTTTCTGCAATCTTTCAATGATTTTCATCATATGCCCTTCCTTATCTATCTCTTCTCCATGCCCATTGGAGTTTGACCCTTCAACTCCCAAATGAACATCCATCCCTTTTATTTCATTCTCTGAACTGGAAGCAATTTGTGCCTCTTCCATTTCTTTGCGCTAAGTGGCAACTCTAATCGGTTCCAACACTCGTTAAATTTCTGCAAACACAATGTGCAAACAACCAAAAATTTTTAGGTCATCATTCCTTAACAAATCCCACAACATTCATAAACAAATCTGATTCAAGAAAACATTCAGTTTTCATTCTCTGTGATTCTTGTTCAATCAAGAATCCCCATAGATTTATTCTTTCGTATCTCTTCTCTACTAATTTTTTGGGCACTAGCCCCTTTCTCTCAGTTCCCAACCCATGCGACCATGAGTCGTGACCAAGCGCTAGATCAATAAGCGCTTACTCGGGACTTCAGCCTTCGGCTTCGAAAGATTTTCAAAGCACAAATCAACAATCTCTCGAAGTTCTGAGTTACCGAACTCGTGAAGTAGAGTGGATCAACATTCCACGTCTACCCAAAATCCAACAGCTGACACACACTATGGAATTTCATGCGTCTGATTTCTAGGAATTCAAAAGTTCGGAGCTTTGGGACTTCGAAAGTTCTCACAGTTTCTTCCTTTCTATCATTCGAATTCTGAAATTCCGAACCCCGGGTCCACATGGTACGGATGTCACCAACTCAGGTGGTGGCACGTGGCATGTCTAGGAAGGTCCATGTCACCTTTGGCGATGTCATCTGGCCCCACCATGCCTACTCTTGCTTCAAAACTTCAGACTTTAGAAGTTCTCCCCTCAACACACTTTAATTCTCCCAAAATCTGAAATCACAATCTGCACCTTTGCTTGATCCAACGATCAAGCTCTTTTCCTACGATCTACGGTGTAGATCTCCTTCGGGACTTAGGTGATTTGGTTTTCGGCCTTTATCATACCTTTTCATCAAGCTTCTCCAACATCGTGAAGTTCGAAGGGCTTCCCAGGTTAAACCTTTTGCGCTTTATCCAGATCTGACGGTCGTAAAGGTTTTTCCTTTCCTTCCGAATAGATCCTACGGCTCACACACCCCAGGTGTTGAGCTCTCTCTCTCTCTGGTCAAATACCATGTTGACTGCAGTTTTATTCTACTGCTACTCCTCCTGAGCTTCGTAACTCGGCCAAGTAACCTCCTAGAACTTAGAAACATTCTAAGGTTCGAAATCGGTTCCTCTTAACATAATTTCTACTTGAAACCTTGGGTCAAAACTTGAGTTTTGTCCATTTCGACAACAGCTTCTTCTGAACTCTCGCTTCAACTTCCACTTACATGGCCCATTCAGGCTCAGCATTGAAACCTTGGCTTTGATAGAATATTGTAACATCCCCATCCTCGACCATCAACTCCATTATCGGGCAACGTTAATACGTGGAACAATCTCATACATACATACATACATACATACATACATACATACATACATACATACATACATACATACATACATACATACATACATACATACATACATACATACATACATACA
>JASDQU010013638.1:12438-70924 GCA_032191745.1 Picea mariana | reverse complement strand
ATATATATATATATATATATATATATATATATATATATATATATATATAACATGCATATTTAATGAAAATTAACCAAACAATACAGAGTAATCGCAGGATTACTGCTAACATATAGAAATAATGGAATTAACAGTAATTCATAATTGCAACAGAATACATGATACATTTCAAAGACACAAGCATGCATCACATATAAATTAAATACATAATTAATACTTATCTTTTAACTGAAATAACACCACCATCTATGTGCAAACCTTCCACGAACCTCCGAGCCTTAGACTACGTTTCTCATCACTCTCAGCAGTAGGTCACCCCCGAGCTAGAACTAAGCTCCACTGGCAAAGGGAATCCTATGCTAGGCAAGGTCAATAAGAAGACACATGTTTTATGAGGATGGATTCTCTCCCAGGAGCCACTTATGCCCACTTCTCACAGACTCTCATTACCCACATGCTTGTCCCACCTCAATAGTATACACCTTCACTATCACACAGGATAGTCCTTCGGCTGCTAAAACTCTCTTGCCTTGGGCTACAGCAATAGGCCGGATCGGAATTCTCTGAGCTATATGGCAGCTACAGGACCCCTTCCAAGAGTTCTCACTTCCTTCGCATGCTCTCTCACCTGGAGAGAGTCCCTCACATGCCTGACAACCTGCTTCTTCAACCACAACCACCTCTCTCACCTGGAGAGAGTGTTGCACACAGGCCTGAAAACCTACTTCTTCAACTCTGTTCCAGCACAAGGAGGACAATAGTAAGGCTCAGTAAGGAACAGATGATGGCAACAATTCACACTCAGCCAAGGGACAGCGTGGCCAAAACAACCCACAGTTATAACACACACGACATAAACAATTACAGTATGCTCAGGTTTCACAGAAGACAACAACCCAAATGGTTAAGAACAAACTCATATTTGTAGTGTGGATAAAATGGGTTCACAGGATGCACAGGAGACATGGCTTAGTCCATAGGGTTGCCACTAGTTTTCATGGTGCGTGACAAGGAATCAATGTAGAGATCGAATGCAGACTCAAATGGTTCAGACGAAGGATGCCTCGGCTTCTTAGGAAAACATCCTAGGTTGGCCTCACAGTTTTGGGTTTCAGAGCTGCGTGAGGTATGCAGAGATCAGATGCCAAGGCCACATGGTTCAAACAAAAGATGCAAGAATGGAGATGAAACCCCATCATGGCTCAATTATTGGGTTAAATTGCATGTGTCTGGGCCGACACATGTCTCCCATGAAGCTGCATGCACTTGATTAAGTATGTGTTCCCTTTCCAGGAACTTAGGATACAAATACACCATTCACACCACTTTGGAATAATAAAAAAATATTATTCAAGGACTTAATCCCTCAAGATTAACCCCTATTCCAACCTTTCATCCCCCTCTCCCTTACGAACCCTTGTGGAAGCTTAGTCCCCCATCACTCTTTCTTCATGGTCGGTTGACACGCAACGATGTTTATATTTTATTAATGATCTACATAGTTACATATACAAAAATCAAGCTCCTGGCCTTTAACACCTACGCTCTCCGGCCTAAATAACACATAACCCACCAACTTATATACACTTGGCTCACGAGCCTATAAACATGATTACAATACATAATATAACTGGGGCATGTCCTTGGGGTATTACAAATTCTCACTTGCTATCAAGTATAAAACTTTTTAAAGATTGATATCTCAACTATAATGTTTACTTGTAATGAGGTAGTTATCAAACTTGACATGTGCAAATTTTAATCTTATCAACTTAATCAATCAAACATGGAACTTGGAGTCTTGTCTTCAGGAATGAGTGTTGTTGATTTTATTCCTAGTCTCTTTTGCTCAAGATGGAAAGTATCATCTTCAACCTATCCTCTGTACTGAGATAACATGATTTCTTGACATAAATCTTAAGTTAGAGAATAAACTCTATAATATAAACTTTAATAAATCTAATACCTTGACTTTAATTTTGACCAATGGTTAATATGATGGTCATAAAAAATAGATGCATATCAAAATAATTGAACCTGGGGTGAATTATTCCTGTGAATGTGTTGGATCTGAGATCCTTCAGAATTTATGATTTTAGATCAAATATCCTTTCTCTTGCAAATACCCTTTAAAACTAACAGTTTAAATATATGTAAGTACATACCTGTGATAGTATCGAAAGGTAGTGGCATCATCCTACAGCAGCAGTAATAAATAACAAACTTTTAAAAAATTCAAAGGTGTTGCAATTGGTGCAAAGAAACTAGCGTGAATGAACTCATACTGCAACTGCAACTTAGGGTTTTATGAGGAAACCCCAATTTCTCAAACTTCATTTTTTTGAATTCTGATCCAGCAACTAGATGCGCTAGGTTGAGGCGAGTTTGTTGGAGCTGATTGTTTCAGAAAATTCCAAGTTTTACCCCTTGAAACTTGACATGTACGATTTTGGACTGGTACTTCTGGTACTGGTTATGGTTTCCTGATTATCTGGTTTTTTGGCACCAACCAAAACTAGGTTTTGAATTTCCAGAGATTATGGCCACTAGAAAGGTTCACTCAAGCTGCCAAAACATGTGTTAGGTAAAAGTGCACTTCCCAAGATAGTTTTTGGTCAAAAATTCCTCTTTAGTAAAAATCCCTAATTTCCTTGTATGACAACAATGACGTTTTTAGATACCTAGTGAAAGGTTCTCTATTTAGTCAAGATCTGATAGCATGTTAAGTTTTAGTGTTGTTATTAGATTATTTCCAAATTACATGAGCATTTCCAAAACAACAACATAAAGAGGATCACTGAAAGAAACAAAATCACAAGGTACATAACATTTTATCGTGGGAAACCCTCATGGGGGAGAAAACCCAGCAAAAACTTCCTCAATAATAGATTGTCAATATAATGACAAGACTAAGATCAAAACACCAAGAATAAGCTAAGACTTAGCATGAGCCTCTCTTCTCATTCCTCCTACAACTGCAACTGCCTTCAAGATATGCACACTAGATGAATGAGTGTGAGAGTGTGTAAGTGAGGCACCATCCTCACATATAAATACTAGTTGAGTAGGCCCTAGGTTATGTCTCTTCACATGGTAGGGATGACTTCTTCTAGATGTGGTTAAAACCACTTTATAAACACTAGGGGACAACTTTACAAATACCACCATATAAATATAGATTGACCAATCCACAAAAGGGGATTTGATCTTATACAAGATCTGACATGATCAATCCGCTATAGGGGATTTGATCTATAAGATAATAACTCAAATTTAATTAGAATATTCTTCGAAGTTACAATATTTCAACATAGCATACTGGGGAGTTATATTACATAATTTGCAGTCGATTGTACATGGTCACATAGTGTTGCAAGGGATTTGTTCAAAGTTCTGCTCGGAAGGTTTATGAAAGCATTGAGTACCTGGATAAAGATGTTGTTATGCAACAAATGTGTGATGACGATGGAATCTGAATACTAAGGGGATTCACACACATAGGGGAATTGGGGCTTGACCAGGGGATAATCTGAAGGTAGGAAATAATAAGGAAATAAATGAATAAGGAAGGGAGGGACTGAGGATGTAGAGAAACGAGGAAGGTATATCAGAGGAAGAAGACGAGTTTGGAGTACTACACAGTGGAAGAAGGTACAAGAGGTTGAAGATTGGGGATGAGAAGGAGAGTCCTACAATGAGTATGAGAGGAGAGTACCCTACGCGATAGTCTAGATAGTATAAATATTGCACACATAAGGAGAGGAAGAGAATTCTTAGTTTAGTCCTATAATAGAAGAGTCGTTAATTCCTACTCAAGATGGATCTTGTGTTGATTCTACGAGCATGTGTGCGTCACCTAGATTTGAGATAACATTCAAGGATTTGTCGAAATAACTTATAGTTAGCAAAGGAAGACATAGTAGTAGTAGCCAGAGCAATGGAAGCAGTGCATCAAGTCAGAGCTAGCCAACTACACTAAGGGGAGGTACTATACAAAAAAACATGGCAAGGTTAGAAAACACATTGAGAATGCTTGAGTTTCAGAGACTTGGGTTGGAGGACCCAAACCAACATCTATTTGTATGTGAGACAATTTGGGTTGCGGAGAATGTCCAAGATGAGGCCACAAATATTGCATAGTTGGAAACAACGTTTAGAGGTCGTGCATTAGTATGGTACATGAAACTGCAGAGTACTACACCAGTAGGTCAAGCAAGGACACTAGAAAATTAGACAAGCATTATTTAAAGAGTTTAAAAAATCGAATTATTAGTCGTAGTACATCATAGAATTGAAGGAAATTAAAAAAGTGCAGAATGAGTCAGTTTGGGACTATGATCAAAGATTTAAGAATTTGATGGGTAGATTGACATTCAAAATTCCTTATCGACAACACAGATAATGGTTTATTGCAGGACTCTTACCACACATTCGTTTCCAGTTGATACAACATAAGGTTGCATCACAACATAAAGCTTTGGAGATTCCAATGAAGCTAGAAGTGTCTCCTATAGGAGATAGTGGGGGGATGGCTCAAATCCAGAAACAATTAGTTTCCTTGAAAATTTAATTGGTAGAACTAACTGAATGAAAGGACAAGTGGGAACAAGTCTGGTGTACCAAATGTAGAACTGAAGGCCACCACAAGAACAAATTCTCTTCCTTTGTCTAGTGTTTGGAAACTAGATCACCGAACCCATTACCAGGAGGGGGGTGTTGCAAAATATGTAAGACATGGGGACATCATCTGCCTAATTGTCCAAAGATGTATAAATACTATAGAATGACTTAGAACTTATTTTGTAACTTTTTCAAGTCAGTAGGGAACGAACAGAAGGATTTTCGTGCATTTGATTTGATGAGAGAGCACACTTCAGATATGTATAGAATTCAAGAGGAAAATGTTGCGACGGAAAGAGGTGCTCCACAATATAATAATCAGAAAGGATCTAATCCAGGAAGCCAAGGAGGATTGGGCAGGGGTCGAAGCAAAGGAAGTTTTGGTAGAGGAGGTAGAGGCCCAACAATCTGCTACAAGTTTAATCAATCGGGACACTTAGCTCATGGATGCCCAAATCGTTGTGCAACCTGCACGTATTGTAGAGCACTGGATCATGCAACAAAATATTGTCCTCAATTAGTTGCAAAGTGGCAGGAAAGAGGGAATCAGAATCTAAACATGAATCAGAACATTTAAAACATATCAATAGATATTTGTGATGAAGGAACCAAAATACAAGTTGTCACGCGTGGAGGAGCTAAGACAGGAGCTGACATGAAAAACGAAGGAAGGCAGAGTGAGTAATGGGTGAGGAAATCAACAGAACCTATGCCGACATTTGACCCACAACAAGAAAAAGAGAAATATCAGCAGACACAGAATGAGATATTATGACCGTATTGGATATCATCAACATCATTTTTAACCCATGTGGTTGACATGCCTTTGATCTATGATCAAACTAGCTCGAAAATCCCCTTGAAAAGGTAATTCCTTTAAAAGAATTTCTGAAAAATTGTTTATCATTGATGAAAGATGAAACTGCATTGAATACATTGCATGGAATGTTTGATAATTTCATTCAAGAAATGGAATTACATACCACACATAGGGTAGTGAATCGGGTACTACGCAAAAAAAGGACAAACAACGAGTTCAGATTAAGTGCGCAGATTGGGGATTATGACATGGATCGGGTCATTTTAGACTTGGGTTCTAATGTAAATGTTTTTCCGAAGCAAACATGGGAAATGATTGGGAAGACAAAGTTGATTTGGTCTCCTGTCTAGTTAATATTGGTGAACCATCACAAAATAGTACCAATTGATCAGTTGTTAAGGGTACATGTGAATATAGATGGAGTGCGCAGTGTAGCAGATTTCGAAGTCATTGAGATTATGGATAATATTCATCCATACCCAGTGCTAATGGGGCTTGGATGGGCCTTTAACAATCAGAAAATTATTAATATGAAGAAAAGGGAAATAATATTTGAGGTATGGGACTTGAAGGTTACTGCACCATTGGATCCGACAGAAGAAAAAAGGTATATCAAACTAGCTAAAGGGAATGAAATTGATAACCTATATAATATGACTGCACGAATGGATGACTAAATTAATCTGACTGCATATGGATCCCTAAGTTAGAGAAGAATTATCTCATATGCATTAGATTAAGATGAAGGACTGGAACATTGGCAGGAAAGGATGCACGAAGTATCAACTAGATGGTGTACCCGCATTACTCGATCATTGTGTTGGATTGGAATGGAGTTATGTGACCCACCCAAGTATGATCGTTTGACTGATATAAGTTATTTTGTAAAGGAGTTTGAAATGCATATACCTGAACTACAAATATTGTTGGCATTAGATGTTGTCACTAAATTCACTCCAACCAGATGGTGGGCTACATATAAAGAAGGAATAGAATACTGGCAGGAATGTAGAATATTGATGCAAGTTATATTTGGTACCAAGGTTGAGTATATTGCACAAAAATATATAGGAGTAAGTGACCCAGTAGATCATATTACACAGTGCAAAAACATATGGAGTTCAATACCGAAGAAGGAATGGATGCATAAGTTCATACATACATTGGATACGATCCCCAAGAACTAGTACTTGTAACTAGAAATGAGCATAGAAACCACAAATTGGGACGAGCTAACTCAAAGGTTTAAGGTAACATTTACTTTTGAAGATGAATCTCCATTAATAGATGCAACTTTTCGGACCATTAGAAACAAGATTTTTTCAAAAGAAGGGTTGATGGAGGTAGTATCGATGTGTAGTGCACATAGAGCTTCTGTGACTGTTTATGAGTTATTGGAATGCTATAATGTTGATTAAGAATATCATGATGAGGAGATTCCAATAAGTATACAAATACCTGAAAATGAGGGGAAACACACAATGGAAGGTCTAGAGCTTGAATATGTTTTGTATGCACATCCACTAAGGACACGAAAGGTAAATATTGGGACAAAACACAATCCAAAGTTTGCGTAGATAGGATACTACTAGAATGATGAAAATGTGAAAATATTGTAGATTTACTGCTCGAGTATTAGGATCTATTCCCAACCATGTTTACAAAAATTAAAGGGATAGTTGGTGACCTAGGAGAACTGAAGATCCCTTTGAAACCAGATGTTAATCCAATAAGATAGAGACCCTATAGATTGAATCTGAAGTATAAAGAGAAGGTAAAAGAAGAGATAGACAGAATGTTATAAGTAGGGATTATTGAACCAGTGTGGGAATCAGAATGGATAATTCCAATGGTAGTGCAAGATAAGAAAACAGGGGGAATCAGAATTTGTGTAGACCTCAGAATACTAAATGATGCATGTCTGCATGATCCATTTATGATACCTTTTATAGATGAAGTGCTAGAGAATGTATGGGGCAGGAGGCCTATTATTTTGCAGATGGTTTCTCCTCACCAGATAAAAATGGTGCAGGAAGACATACATAAGACTACTTTTGAAATACAATGGGGAAGCTACAGTACACAGTGATGCCTTTTGGGATGAATAATGCACCTGCAATTTTCTCAAGAGTAGTGGTCCCAACCTTTAAATAATTCATTCATAATTTCCTTAAAGTTTATTTAGATGATTGGACCATGTTTAGTCTCTTGAAGAATCACATAGAAGTACTAAGATTAATGTTGGATAGGTTTATACAATGTCAGATTTCATTGAACTTTAAGAAATGTATTTTATGTGCGCCTTTTGGAATTTTGTTGGGCCATGTGGTATGTAAGCAAGGCTTACTAGTGGATCCTACCAAGATTGCAGTGATTTTGGACTTACAATCGCTTACATCAGTAAGATAGTTAAGAGAAACCCTAGGCCGTACAAGATATCACAGGAAGTTCATTAATGGATATGCACAGATTACAATACCCATGGAGAATTTGTTGAAGAAAGAATCTGAATTCCAATGGAATGAGGATTTCCACAAAGGTTTGGACACATTAAATAAAAAGTTAGTGACTGCACCAATACTGTTATTCCCATATTTGAAGAAATAATTTCATGTTCATCTGGATGCATCGTCCATTTCTTTGGGCATAGTATTATGCTATCCAGGAGAAGGATAGCTAGACCATCCAATTTCATTTGCAAGTAGGAAGTTCTCAATAGAAGAAAATAACTACACTACAAAAAAATGAGAGGGATTAGCAATGGTGTATGCGCTACAAAAGTTTAGGAACTATTTGTTGGGTTCTCATTTCAAAATGTATACAAACCATTCTGCACTAAGATACTTAGTGAAAAAGCCTGTGTTGGGGGGGGGGGATAATTTTCATATGGTTGCTATTGTTCCAAGAGTATAACTTTGAATTCATTTTTAAGCCAAGTAAATTGAAAGTAGGACCAGATCACTTATCGCACATTCTATCAAGTGAGGATGCAGGGAACCTAGATGATAGTTTAATGGATGCAAATTTATTTACAGTTCAAATGGTGGATGGCTACTTCGCAGACATTGTGCAATTCTTAAGTACAAGAATGGATCCATTAGACATGACAATTGCACAAGAGAAACAGTTAGTGGTTAAGGTAGGGAACTATCAACTAATTACAGGGAAATTATACATGTTAGGTGAAGATGAGATATTAAGACGATGTGTGATAGAGCATGAAATGCCAATGATACTATCAAAAGTGAACAAAGGTATTGCAGGAGGACACTACTCAGGTAAAGCGATTTCACAAAAGATTTTGTGCACGAGGCTCTGGAGGACCACACTTCACAAAGATGCTAAGGAATATTACCAGGCATGTAATGTTTGTCAAAGGGTTGGAAAACCATCCAGAAGAGATGAGATTCCCTTGCATCCACAAGTTACATTGCATGATTTTGAGAAATGGGCAATAAATTCGTTGGACCGATCAATCCATCATCCAGGAGATAAGGAGCTAGGTATATAATCATCGTGATAGAGTATTTGTCTAGATGGGCAGAAGCAATGCCAGTCTCAGACTGCAATGTGATTTCTTCTTGATAATGTACTGACAAGATTTGGGTACCCGCACATTTTACTGAGTGATCAAGGGACACACTTATTGAATAAGACAATTGCTACATTGACTAAGGAGTTTCAAATTCACCATCAAAGGAGCACACCATACCATCCTCAAGCAAATGAGACAGTAGAAGCCTTCAATAATATTTTAGAGAATGCACTGACAAATATTTGCAATGTATGGAGAGATGATTGGGACTTAAGGATCCCTGCAGTATTATGGGCATATAGGACTACAAGAAAAACGTTGATAGGACAAACACCTTTCTTATTGGTATATGAACAAGAAGTGGTAATTCCAATGGAATTTATTGTGTTGAGTTTGTGCATTACAACGATTACAGATCTTTCGGACTCTAGCGCAGTAGAGGAAAGATTGACACAGTTGTTACAGCTCAAGGAAGACCGATTTGTCACAGGATTCCATCAGCAAGTCTAGAAGGAAAGAGAAAAATCATGGCATGATAAGCATATTAAAGAAAAAATGTTTCAAGTGGGAGACTTAGTGTTTTTATATGACAAAACATTTATGCATCATCCAAGAAAGTTTTAATTGCATTTATTAGGTCCATATGTCAATAATTATGTGATGTAGGCGGGTGTTGCGTAGTTGGAAACATTGAATGGAGAAATCATGGGAGGAATGGTGAATGAGATTCGGTTGAAACTCTATAGGCATGGTTGACCATCTGCCCACTAGTCTGACCTGTGAAAAAATCGATTTACTATAGTAGTCTATTATAGGAGGAAAAAGAAAAAGAAAAGGAAACAAAAAGGGGAAAAATAAAAAGAAAAACAGAGGAAAAACAAGAAAAAAGTAAGTTACAACAAGAGTAAGTGCACAAAAGAAGTGAATTATGTGTAGAAGCACAACCTGTGTAGTAAACAAACAAGTATGCCAGAAAAATTGTGTCGATGAGGATGGATAAATATCGTTAAATGGTATTAACAAGTGGAAATGACAGTTCAAAATCCATAATGACAACACAACATGGAGACGCGTTGTCATAAATGGAAAAATATGATGGGGATCATGACAGCCTGGCAAATCGAGGAAAAAATCTAGCGAAGAATTTCGAATTAATGTAGCTTTAAAGAAAGTATTGAACGAACAGTACTAAGGGATTATATAGTTAATACATGCTGGAAGTTAAGGGGCAACTGGCGAAGGGGCACAAAATCCACGGAGGTTTGAAAAACATTGGTTATTGTTAGTTGGAGTTGCATGTGAATAGGAGAAATCTGAGAGACCTATTGTAGAGCCTAAGAAAAACCCCAGAGTCGAGGCAGTTGCTTCTAGTAACTGGATTATAGAGATGGTATCGCCAAAGGCAGCATCATTTGTACCAAAGAAATCATGAACGTGAATAGAAACAACAACACCATAGGTTGAGGAGATTCCAGGAGCATCATCATTGGAGCCAAGGTTTACTAGGGACTGCATTCCACTAAGAAAGGATGATGTCGAACCAATGATGTTGAATAAGGATGTCAAGTATCCATTGGTGACACCCGATATCCCATATGGGGTCATCATCGATGAGGATATGTTAGGGAAGGTGCAACACTTAAATATGCGGACCATGATATCATAGACACAATGAAGTTCCCTACACTTGCATCGGGAAAATACTTGGAACTGAGAATAGATCTAGTGATGAACCAGGTTATACTTGTTCCAAAAGTATGGGCCAGAGGGTTGGAAGAAGCTGACATACTAAATCTATTTTCCATTCCACACTTTGGCAGGAGCCAAGAGGTGATTACATGTGTCAAGATGTTGCTAACCTGTGTGCATGGTGGTTACTTATGGTTGGATAGGAAAATTTCTATAGACACTGATCTCATTTCCCAAATCACAGGCTTACTGACACAGGGGGAAGACCCAACCTTGTTTTTTGCAGAGAATAATAATGACAGGGCTCTATTAGAGTCAATGAGGGATAAATTTCACACAGTCAGAGGGGTGCGCGGGCTAGACGTACCAAGTATATTTGACCCAACAAGAAGAATTGTGATGCAAGCATTGGCGTGTAAGTTTCTGAGGAAATGCAGGAAAGACCAAGTGCCAATAGGTGTGATAGATGCAACTAAGTAGTGTGCAGAAGGGGTATCGATGAGCTGGGAACCATTCTTACTTAACCAGTTCTTCATCGATTGTGTGGAAGCACAAGACAGAGGCATGTAATTTCATTATTCCTGGTTGTTGATTATGATTACGTTCATAGCATGGAATGAACCAGAAGATGTGCAGTTTCTGGGCCTAAGAGGTAAGTTGTGCTTGGCCACTAGGTACCAGAAATTCAGGTATACAAAATACAAGAGAAGATAGATAGAAACTAACATTGAGTTCTTTCTGTACAATGAAAGGATTAGGAGGTGTATCTAGAATAAACCATGGATTTCACCACAACTTGTAGAGGCATACACACCGATTGTGTGATTTCGGGCAAACCGTCATCACATATACATACAAGCAAAGAACGACCCGAGAGAGGAATGGGTCCAGAAAAAGTACAAAATCATATAGGAAGACTTGTAACTGATTATGCAGGATTGAGAACCATATTGGAAGGTTAATGTGAATGAAACAGAGATGGAGCACCCTGACAATGAAGAAGAAGACCAAGGAAATAGTCAAGGAAATGGACAAGGTGATGGTGCAGGGGACATGCAAGAGATAGTACCAAACGTAGGGTAAAAGAGTAAATACAAGGGTAAGGGGACAACAACATTTGCATAGAATACAATGAAATTCTATAAAGAACCAACTATCTACACTTTGACGGACGATGATATCGACAGGATCAGCTACTAAGTGAGGGATGTCGTAGAAGAGACAACACAACAAACGTCCCAGAAATAATAAGAACTACACCATAAGGTGAAAGAAAAGTTAACAAAATTGTAGAATCTATTGGAGGCAGTAAGGATAGCATTAGAACATGTATCCGATGAAGGACCAACAACAAGCATGAATAGGGAAGCAGGGGCCACCACTTCTTACTTGTCATAGATAGCATTAGCACACAAAGTTTTGAAGATCTCACTAGATGTAATTGAGTTCCCCACAATAGAGATGTAGGATTAGGAATGAGTACTAAGTCACATAGACTTAATTGTTTCACATATTCCCATAGGAGAACTACAAAGCTTACATAAAGGTATTGTGTAAGAAATACAATTTCATGTAGATTCAATGTCAAAGGAGTTGGATAAGGTAACAATGGATAAGACAGAACTGCAAAAGGATTACATGAAAGTTGTGCAAGAGAAGGACAAGGTTGAGAAAAAGGAAAAGAGAATATTGAAGAAGGATGAGGTTGAGCAACAGGAAAAGAGGATACAACAGGTCGTCCATAAACTATATAAGGATATTCCAGAGGTACCGATGTTGGTGTAAGCCACACTGAAGGAATGGGTATCCAATATCAGTGAAGCCATCCAAGGATTTTGCAATAGAGTCAGAGAGTTCAAAGTGCGCAATACACCAGAGACATAACTTGAGGAGAAGGAACAAAGATAAAGAACAACCATAACCTCAGTGGAAAGCATTAAGAGTCTGGATGAGGAGTGTGTGAAGTTATGTGAAGAAAGCATGAAGCTTTGGAAAAAGTTGATGGAGAATATGGTGATGAAGGTTGCTAAGGAAATATTAAGGAATGCATAGGATAATGCATAGAAGGACACAAAAAATATAAACACGGTGCCACCATCTAAGCACATAGTGGCCATCCTGGCAACCAAGCAGTCATACAACAAGATAAAACAACTAAGGGAAGAGAAAAATATTCTCGTACATCAATTGGTACCTCTGCACGATGAAGCACTCTTGGTCATAGGGGCATTGGAAGTTGTGAAAGGCATGGCGAAGAAAGAAACACATGACAACGAGGAGAAGCTCGCAACCTCGACTACATAGGTAGGAGAGGATATTTTGGAGAAAGAAGCCAAGGTAAAGAAGGAAGTTACTACAACAAGAGAAATCCTCCAAAATTTCATGGAGGCATGGAAGGGTACGATGAAATAGGATTAAGTGTCTTGGGATGAGCCACAGGTGAGTGTTGGGGGCCTATTGGATATGCATATTGAATAACTAAGTTTTGAAGAGCACGCAAAAAATCATAAAAGGGAGCACTTTGCCGGGCCAAACCAGAAGTTAGAGTAGACACAAAAGAAGTAATGAAAACAGTGTTTCATCATAAAATCAAGAAAGAAATAGTTCAACCCCAAAGAAGGAAAAACAACATGCATGCAAAAAGGAAGGAAAAGTAGCATGCAGGCAAAAAAGAAGGAAAACAACTAGGACATGTTAGGGTTTTGGGATAAACTATTAGGGTTTTGAGCCATAAATCTATGTATGAATATGTAATCGGTTGGGGAAGAATATGATATTGAAAAAGAGGGAATAGGCTATTGAGAATAATATATTAGGTTGTGTATGAGCGATAAAACTTACTTGGGGTTTTGGAGAGATGTTGCAGAGAGAAAGGCATGCACTACAAATCGGATAGGCTAGATTGAGGATAAAATATGATGTATCTATTGTAAGCGCAGTGCACAGGTCTGAGGTGATTACTTCATGAAGATCAATATAGAATCCATTTGTTGTGGATGTATCCCAAGGATTGGGTGAACCACATTAAAATCTATGTATCTATGTGTTGTGTTGATTTGGTTGTTCATAGATGTTTTGTTTATTCATGACTAGTATAGATCTGTTTACTAAATGATTGATGCGCAGTAATAATGAATAATGTAGTGGGTTACTTATGTTGAAATCTATGTTATAAGGGTTCTGCACAATAGAGTTATTAAGTAATCAAAGGATATGAATAAATCTATCGTGCATAGAGTGGATAGTTTCTAATAATAATGTTGATGGCCTCACTTCCTCTCGTCCCTGCAGAAACTTGGTTCCTATAGCCCTAGTAGATACCTCGAGTGAGACTTCACCTGCATGCAAGTGATGCTGAAAGGGCCGGTATCTGAAGGGTTTTGTTGGTTGAATAAACTGAACCTAGGTTCTTATAAATGTGTGCCAACAAGAAGACAAGGACAATACAAATGTTTATAATTTAATGTATTATATGTAGTTACAATTCAAATTTTTCTTTTAGTGTTCGTGGGCCATTATAGATTTTGGCTATAGTGCACCTCATGATTAGTATGGGCATTGGGAAACTCTTCTCCCTCTAATTTTGATATTTGACCATCATGGGATTCAAAATTCTTCTTCGGCGATTTGACTTTGATTCCCTTTCACTGCTCCTCTACTATTGCGACAATTATTGTTGTTGTTGTTGCTCCATCATCCTTGGTGGTAGAACGTATTTTCAAGGTTATTGTTGCATACTGGTAGATTGATTTGATGTGTAGTTGTTGTACCTTCATGGTTTCTCCCCTCACATGTTTCCTATCCAAATTGTTGAGTATGATCTTAATTTAGCATTGGTACTTGACATCATTCGACATGCAGTGGATGAGTGACCATACATTAATATTGAAATAAACTTTCAAAACCACACATTTGAACCTATAGAATTGAAACATTAGTTGATTGAGAGTTCATATATGCTTCCCATAGTTCAGTTCCTAGTTCATCTACTCTTGGTTGAAGTACTGCATTCTCCAAGGTTTTTATCAATGTTCCATATATTAATCATAAAATAGTGAAAATTTGGTGAGGAATATTTGAAATGATATAAGTATGAAGTTGTATATCTCGAAAATACCTTTGCATCAGTATAAGGAACACACAAAATAGGTATTGGAGTCAAAAATTACGACCAAAATACGAAAGGAATATTTACAAGGTCCTACTCCTGTGTCAACAAGTTAAGCTCGAACTCTCCTATGTATCGGAAATTTAAGAAAAACATATCCTCTATATCGACATTATGAGCATGAAATCATCTCCATGTTAGCAATTTAATCACAAAATCTCCTTTGTATTGGTAAGTAAAGCACAAACTCTCCTCCGTGTCAACAAGTTAAACATGAAATCTCCTCTATATCATCAAGTTAAGCATGAAATCTCCTATATATTGGTAATTTAAGAATGAACTCTCCTCTATATCGACAGGATATGAAAAAAATATCCTCCATGTCATAAATTTAAGCATGAACTCTCCTCCATGTCGGAAAGTTAAGCACAAACTCACCTCTGTATTGACAAGTTAAGCACAAACTCTCCTCCTTATCGACAAGTTAAGGATGAACTCTACTTTGTATCGCCATGATGAGAATTAAAAATCCTCCATGTCGAAACGTTAAGCATGAACTCTCTTCCATGTCGGAAATTTAAGCACAAACTCTCCTCCTTGTTGATAAGTTAAATGTGAACTCTCCTCTGTATCAGCTACATGAGAACGAACTCTCCTCTGTGTTGGAAAGTTTAGTATGAACTCTCCTCGGTATCAATAATTTAAGCACAAATTCTCCTCTATGTCGGCAAGTTAATCATGAAATCTCCTCTGTGTAGGAAGACAAATCGAGAAATCTCTAAGTGTCCTTTTTATCGGTAAGAAATAACAATAGCTTGAGTTCAAAAGTCCATAACTTTCTCATATGATGTCCAATTGAGGTGTCTATTTTTGCAATGCGTAGAGTACAAGGAGGGTCTTCTAGTGAGAGACATTAAAACTTCATTCAAGTATTTGAGGAGATTCATGTTTAATGAAGGTCACAATTAATGACGCTTGCTTGATAGTAAATCATTGGCAATCATTCTGGCACTTCTAGACCTAGGATTTCGATTTTGCCGATGGTATTAGAATCATAATACCATAAAACATACATATAGCCTATTTTAGGAGTGAAAAATCCACTTTGATCAGTACCCAAAATTGCGAGCAAAGACATTTTTTAATGAAAGTTCGGACCCTATTCTTGCTACTTGTTTTCTCAAATTATGTTCCTTTAGTTACTACGTTATATGTGTTGTATAGCCTCTTAATTCATCCATTGGAGTTGAGGTAATATGTTAGTGGCTCAGAAATATAATACTATAAAAACAACCAACTGATGTTTGGAGCACTTAACACTATTTAGGAGCTGGGAGGACCAGTTTTGTTAGGGACCTAACCTCCCTAACCCCTCACATAGGTAGAATAATATAATTCCATGTAATGAAGGCCAATATTAATAAGGCCTAGCAATAAGGAAGAATAAGTCAAATGTAAGAAGACATAATAGAAACTTCTGCTTGTAGAAGGATCTTCCTCTAGATTGTTGTTTTTGATAGATAGATTTAGTATAAATAGAAGTAGAGGGTATGAGAAATCTTATCTTGGATATTATTGTAATAGGGCTCTGCTCTGTTGGAGTTTTCCCCTTTGAAGAGGAAAGTGAACATTGCTCTCGGTAATCAAAGTGCTCTTTCTAGTGTTATTTTTGTATTATTCTGGTATTATTGTGGTATTGTTCTGGTTATATCATTGTTTCTCTGCCATTTCTAGCTAATTATTTATGTTATGCATACTATTTTATATCTAAAATACTACATATTCTCCTCTAAGATGAAATTCAAAGCTAGTGTGAGTCTTATATATGTGTTATAGAAAGATTTGCCTCACCCCATGCAACTTGATCAGAAGGCCTTTTCCATTTCCCTATGCAGACTTGAAATCCCCTTTTGCACTTCCCATAGCTAAAAAACATATTTTTCCACATATACGCACCCTATCAGCTATACAACATGCATATACGCAGGTTTCACCACTACATCCTACGTAAATCGAGTTTGGTGGTAAAAAATTAAAAATTGTGTCAAGTTTCCATGCCACGTCACGAGATCCATGATCCTTGACCTTCCATATACTGGAAATGTTTCGGCTTGATCCTTCAGTTCCATTTGAAGGCTCTAAATGGGCCATATCCAAACCATGGAAGAGGGAGAAAGAATTCAACTTTGAGAGAAAATTTGCTCTGGAGAAATTATTCATTTCATATTGAGTCTGCATCCCTTTGTTCTTTTAAGTCTGAACACATTGTTCATCCCCCAAGCTCTTCTCTCTTTGATGGAGAACCTCATTGTCTCTCTTATATGAGATTTCCTTTGGTGGAGGCCCAGTTGGAGGGGACTTAGTTTCTTAGTTCTGAGACGTGCCGACACAAAAAAAAATCATTCATACACTTATGTTGATCATATTTTAATAGAAATACTCTTTTCGCGTCCAATTAATGTCTTGCAAATATTTGAATTGTTATTCCATGGGCATATTTTTTATGAATATTGATCGATTATGCTATTATATGTGCTAAATTTATATATTATCACCATATGCTTATGTATCTTGGTTGTTGAGGTAAAGTTGCAGGTATATAGCTTTGAGTCGAGTCCTCAATGATGGTCTTATTAGAACGTACATACGAGGTAGGATCTGTATCTTGTCTTATTAGCATCTTTGTTTATATAGCATACTTGAGATCAGATTTGATTTCCGCAGTCATTTCATCTGTTGATTTTCCTTGTAACATAATTGGTGACCATACTTGGGAATGAATCTTATTTTCATGGTTTGGAGTGTGTTTCTCCTTTGATTTCTCTCAGTTAGCTTGAGTTTTCTTGTCATCTGATTGCTTGACAACCTATTTTCATTTTGAGTCTACGTTTCTTGGAATTATCCTTAATCTAGCAGTGTGTTAATACATATACGTGGTTTTTCCCTTGACAGACGCATACATACGTGAGCTGTCATTCTATAGGGCCTGTACATAAGCGGTTTTTCCTTAAATAGTCACGTACATCAATATTCTTTGCTTGATTTTTTATTTTGATGTTTGTTGGGTAAGTTTTGATGGTTGTTGAGTCTTCTTGGGTCTCTTTCATAATTGTTAAGTGCCTGCAAAAGCGATAGGAAACCTTTCTTTGGTTGAATTTTTTGGCAGTTTTTATTTCTCATCATCTTTTTCATTGGTTGTCCTTGCATCTTGGTTTGGGTGGTTTCTTCTTGATATCCTTCTTCGTTTGTCTCTTTTTTCTTATAGTAGGGTCTATATATCAAGTTGTTGTTTAGTCCTTGCATTTTCATTTCTGTATATTGAAAATACAAAAAAATACATTTTGCATTTTGGCATTTGATGTTTTGGGTTCTTATCATTTATATTGATACATGTATGGAAAGATTGCATCTTATTTGAAATTGCAGAGTTGAATTGAAAGTTTCATTATGGAAAAGATTATCATTTTTTTAGAATTGAAATTTAGGACTTAGCTTTGTGTTCATATTCATTTCTTTTACTTGTTGAATCATAACATCATCAATTTCACGACCACATATTTTGAGTAAACAAAGCCACTAAAATTAACACTCATTAATTTAAAATTGATTAGAAACGATTTTATTTTTCAGGGTGCACAAACTAGCTTAAGATATAGAGCCTTGGAATAGTATTTTGCAAGTAAATTTCTCCAAGGCTATTAAACTCAACATATGTGTCTGACTAAGGGGTGGTGAAATCCATTGTATAATTGGTGACGTCAGGAGGCTACGCTCACACCATAGTTATGCACAAGGTCGTGCGAAGTTGGTTGCAGAGATATCCCTCTAATACCTTCTTAGCATCAAAGATATTTATGGGAATCTATTCATATCTGGGGGTCTTGATAGTACTTTTACCCATGTGAGAGGTGGTGCTTTCAATATTTTGGGCTTTGTTACCTTTCCCATACAGTGGATCTAACTTATGACTGTTCTTCTACGCATTGGTTATATCGTGGTGGCTTTAGTTGCTGGACATAGGTAGCCACATAAGTTACTTGCAGAGGTTATTTTGCAGGTACCCTGACTTAGATAAGGGTTGGAAAACACACAACCTTTATGGAGGATTACCTCTCCAGGAGGATCTGAGCGACTGTGTTGTTAATCCCATGACGGTCCTTATAACTGATTCTGATACCTCCGATATTTTGAAGGGAGTCTCAGGCCCCGCTTGGGTGAGGCATACCTACTTTAGTGAGGGAGGCCCCTTTCAGCCACTTTATCATGTTTGTGTGCATATTGGCCTTTTTATTTTTATTTTGGTGTGCTCTTTGATTGTTAGTTGGCCTTAGGATTTGCTTTTATATCTCAAGTCTTGAGTCATCATGGAGCCAAACCCTCTTCCTCACAGGTCTCGCCATTTGTTGAAGTTACCACCTCATCTTGAGTCTTTTCCTTCTAAAAGGCGTAAAGTTATCAAACGTGGTAAACACACCTCCACCTACCAGAATTGTGATCATACAAGTATGAGTACTAAGTCAGGTCAGAAATATGTTAGGAGTCCTTCGACTCCCATACCTACCATGGTTAATGGAACTCCTTCTACACCTTCAACCACTATGGTTGTAGTTTTGAAGGTTCCAGTCATCACTCCTATCCAACCTATGGTTGCTACTCAACTGATAGTAACAAACCCTTTTGTGTCTATTGTTGGTACACCTAGGTAGAATATTAAGTCCATTCCTTCGGCCTCTAGCCCTTTCTCTTATGGTATGTTGAATCTCACATCGCAATTTTCATCCTCCATTCCAACAACTAATATGAATCCTAGTATTGGAATTGGGGGCATGGCTCCTCCACATATTCCACTCTCGTTTGGTGGTGCTCATATCCCCCAAATGAATCCTACGGTTGGAAGCCAACATCCTTTTCATCATGGGTCCAATAAAAGTCTTAATGCTCATGGATGGAGTAATCAACCAGGAAGACAAGCTGCTATTTGTGTTTCATCCTTTACACCTACCTCCTCCATGTTGATTCCAACAAACACGTTTGGCATGGTGAATCCACCTCTATCCTCCGGATTTTCACCTGGGGGAGGTCAGTTTCATACTTTGGGAAACCCCCATCCTGGTGCTACTCTGGCTGAGGGAAATATTTGCAACCCTCATTATAACATTCCTACTAGAATGGTGCCAAACCAACCCCTTATGAATCAGTTTGGAGGGGTGTTTTAAAACCTCGGGCAGGGCCATGGTGCATACCAGAACCCTGGATGGGTTGTGATTACCCAACATCAATCTTTCTCAGGAGCTTGGGGCCAGAAGCCGCAACCCCGACTCCCTTTTCTGGCCAAGCTTAATTTTCCAGACTTGTCAAGATTAATGAATGAATCGATGTGTCATGACACGACATGGCCCCTCGTCCCCACCAAGATTCCTTCGAATATTCTGAAATTCGAGGACAATATTGGTGAGAATCCTGGTGATCACATCACTAATTTTGATCTTTGGTGCTCTTCCAATTCCCTTAACTACGATTCAATCCATTTAATATTGTTTCAATGCACTCTCATGGGGGTTGCAGTGAAATGGTACATGGAGCTACTAGAGGGAATGGATGAGAATTTTAATCAGATGGTTTTAGTCTTCGTCAACCACTTCCAATTGTCGATTCATTATGATGCTGGCATATAACTTATTTCAGCCCTCCGCTAGGACAAAGCCACCCATATCTTAGATCACATCCAAGAGTGGTGTAGATGGAAGAGGTTGATAAAAGCCTACATTCCTCCAGAGTTCCTGTTGGAATGTTTTCTTAAGTCCTTACTACCTTATATTTCAAAGGATGTTTCTACATCCGAGGTAGCATCTAAGGAAGAAGAAATTTTTAAATCCCAACAATTAGATCTCATATATTCTGAGTCTGGGATGTTATACAAAATTCTTCCTGACACACCGAGATCAAACTACAACCCTAGACCCAAAAGCTCGAGCCTCATGTTGATGGAATTATAGGCTCCACAAATGTTAAATCTACAAACTTGATGACAATACAGTTGAAAGAGTTGTCTCTAATCTAGTTTGTAGGAAGAAAATCTTCACCTGTTTCCTCCACTCCCACTTAGTCGGCGGATGTGCATTATGTATAGTCGTTGACCAACCCAAATGGTAACCAACAACTAGGAGGGAATAAAAATAAAGGACATGGTAACAATCGTAAGGGTGGGAGGAATAATAATAATAAGATACCCAAAGACAACATTAACAATGATAGATCGAACAATAGTGCTGGTGAGGGAAAGAAAGAGAAGCAGAAGGTGAAATTCCCTTGTAAGATTTGTACTGATGATCACCTTAACCACTTGTGCCCCAAACTCGAGGAAGTTGTGAGGATCTTATCTCTTCCACCTGCTGTGTTGACTAATCATTTTCCACATAATCAACACATGGCCTCGATCTCCTCTAATTCCATAAATCTGGCGAGTGTGAATCAAAACCCTCTGGCGCATGAAGGTGACCATCTATGCGTAAATATGGTCAAGTCTCAGATTATTGTAGCCACTCGGTCTCGCGATTACAGTGCTTCACAGGTCGTTCCAATTCTAGATTCTCCCCCTCCTCCAGAAATGTCCAGATTGAAAAGCCAAAGCCTCACCTCATATTCCAAAAGGAGTACGCAAATTCTCTACCCACAACCCTAATGCTAGAGCTACCCAAAACTACTCCATTTTCGAAGATATGGGCCAAACCCCTTGCAATATGTCAGCTTTGGAGGTACTCCATATGCGTCCTTCACAAAGTAATGTCTTGTTATATGCGTTAGGAGATATAGACCCCTATGGATCTAAGGTTATCAAGTTTGACATCATGGATGTGAAGCCTCTCTTGCCTTACCGCATGGCCTTTCAAATCCATGTGGATTACTCAAAGTATAGCATCAAATGTATTATTATTGATGAAGGTGTTGCAACGTGCATGATGTCCCTAACCTGTTGAAAATCCATTGGCTCTCCAACCCCCTCTCAATATCTGACCATGTTTACCTCATTTGATGGTCGTTCTTTCCATCCCCATGGTATTCTTCCTACCTTTCCAGTCCAGTTGGGTGGAAATACGGTGGAGGTGGATATCGAGGTGCTTGATGAACCCCTTGACTATAACTTATTACTAGGGCATAACTGGACTTATGCTATGACTACAGTTGTATCGTCTGTTTTTCGTACTTTATGTTTTCCTCACAAAGGGAAAATTGTGAAGATTGATCAGTTGTCCTTTGCGCATGCTAGTCCCAATGCATCAGTTGGACATTCGATCCCTGTGATCAACAATTCTTACATGGAAAATGAGGATATTGGTGTTGGAATGTATTCCTCCCTTATGGGTACCTTTGATTTTGTGGCACCAGTTCATCATATCTATGCCATGTCCAGTAGGTCTTCTTCGTCAATGAGGTCCGTTCCTTTCCACACTCTGTATTTTAACAATCCTTGGACCCTACCTTCCCTGACCATGTCTTGTGAAGGTCAGTCACATATTGGAATGGAAATGCCATTGTCGGTGGCAGAGATAGTGTATCAGGTTGTTCTCGACTCTATTATCGACCCAAATCATGTCTCCTCGCAGACAGATGAGGAGGATCCTGTTCTCTGGCCCATATGGGCCACTTCATTGTCTCACTCACATGATTTCCTCAAGGATACTTTACATTTGGATGAATAAATATTAGAGGCCATGAATGGTTTTGATAGGCCATGGGATGATATGCATCATCACTCTTCCTTTCTCCCAGAGCTTGTTAGGATCAAACAAGATGATTTTAGATCTACCTTGAGTGATATAGTCGGTCACGTCATAGTTCCACTAGATATGCACGACATTTATGCTGAAGGAAACATGGTGATTATTTCTCCTACCGTAATGATAGACATCTCTCTCATTCCTGGTAAAATTGAAAATGTATATATCAGTGCAGATTGTTCGCCTGAAGAAATTCAAATCTACACCAATTTCTTCAAAGAATTTTGTGATGTATTCGCTTGGTCATATGAATAGATTCCAAGAATCGACCCTCGCATTGTCGAACATGAAATTAAAAACTACCCGGATACTAAACCTGTTCAACAACGACTTGTATCTGTTAATCTTAGGAAGGCCCATGCTATTAAGGCAGAGGTGGAGAAATTGTTTAATGTTGGTTTTATCTACCCAGTTCCCTTTACTGAATGGGTATCCAATCCCGTTCCCATGAATAAAAAGCAAGGAACCATTTGTGCGTGTATTTATTTTCAAGACCTGAATACGGCCTGTCCTAAAGACAACTTCGCGACACCTTTCATTGATCATATTCTCGATGAGTGTGCAGGAAGTGAGGTTTTTTTCTTTTATGGACGGATTTTCAGGATACAATCAAATTCAGATTGAACCTAAGGATCAACATAAGACGACGTTTATTTTTCCTTGGGGTAATTTCACATACGAGAAAATTTCTTTCTGCCTTAAAAACGTCAGAGAAACCTTCCAACGAGCCATGACCTTCGCTTGATGATCTCGCTGCTCACTCTCATAAGAGACTGGATCACTCTACCCACCTTCGGCTAGTTTTTGAGAGATTTCGGTATTACCGTATCCGTTTAAACCCTCACAAGTGCATCCTCTGCATTAGGTCGGGTCGTCTCTTAGGATTCTTACTTTCTGAGAATGGGATCATGGTGGATCCTTTGAAGGTTGAGACAATACTTCGATTGTCTTCCCCACGCAAAATTTGTTAGATTCAAGGTTTATAAAGGAAATATAACTTCTTACGTTGGTTTTGTTGATTAATTGGGTTGGCTTTCATTGATGTCAACCCTTGAAGAAAGTTCGGTAGCGAATTTTGGTAGCACAATGGTTTGGGTAATGGAGCCAAATGTTTTTTATGGATAATGGTATGAGTTTTGATATATTTGTAGATAAGACTACTCTAGATGTATATTACATGTCATGCCATTTCCGGTGGTACGTGGAACGTCACATAACTCCTCATGGTTAGAGAGTTATGGTCATGTGAAGTTGGAGAACCCCCATGAATCATCTAGAATCCCCAAAAGGTCAAAGTAGTCAAAGTGGTTGCAAAGAATAAATTATTTAAATAATAAAGTGAAGTGATGAGTTTACTATAATTCAAAGTGGATACAAAATAAATTATTTAAATAATAAAGTTAATGGAAAACTTACTAAGTGGACAAGTGGTTAGAAGTGGGTTAGCCCTAAAATAAGGAAAGTGGGTTAAGATGGTTAGAAGATAATTTAAATAATAAAGTGAAGTGATGAGTGTACTATAATTCAAAGTGGATACAAAAGAAATTATTTAAATAATAAATTTAATGGAGAAATTACTAAGTGGACAAGTGGTTAGAAGTGCGTTAACCCTAAAATAAGGAAAGTGGGTTAAGATGGTTAAAAGGTAACCCCTTGAGGAAGCTACATGAAAGTATAAATAAGAGGCAAGGCTCTCTCATTTTAATCAAACTTGAGAATATTGAATATCTACAAGTGACTAAGGTAACCAAAGTATATCTAAGTCGAATTTCAGAGGGAAGGTGAACTAAAGAAGGCCGGAATTCAAGGGAGGATAAATTATTTTGATGATGCTTTCTAAGGTATGTTATTTACAGGTCATCTCACCATTTTCGAAATAAATTTTTTTATAGAATTATTCAGACCGTGAAATTGGGAGGCCATTGAGGAAACATATCCAAGTAGATATGATAAACATTTCATCTTGTGGGTCGTTGTATTTTTGGAGTTACACTCTGTGGAAAATAGGGTTTGTGGCCAGTCCTAAAACTAGTCTAAAATAGGTGTTTCGGGTAAAAACGTCATAACTTCTTCATAATAGATCTCAATTAATTAAGACCAAATGCATTCGTTAGATTACAACCTTTAGTATTATTTGTACCATTTTCAGATCTATACAACAAATATTCTGTGTGGGGCATGCTCTACAAGTTCTCTCTCTAGAATAATCTAGAATTCAACAAGGTATTCCATTTTTGCTATAACTCATTTTCTAATAGGTTCCAAGTAGTGGAACATGGAGGAATTGCATAAAAGACACTGAAGAACATTGTATACCATTTTCATATCTTTATTCATTACAAGTACATAGTTATGATTATTTCAAGTTAGGGTTGTTGACTAATCCAAAATTAGTCATGTGAGACTAAAGTAAAGTTTGTTGAAAATGCTAGTCTCTTGTTGTTAAAGTTAAGGAAGTTTTGAAGGTATGTGATGATATACACCAGGTCTATTACAAAGTTACAAATCATATTTGGATGATGAAATTGATGAGGGATTTTGGTTGAGGTACATGTTGGGTACATGGTTGAGACAAGAAGTTGATGAGTTGGCACATAGATGAGGTATATAATTGACGATGTTGGTACATATTGATGAGTCATAGTTGATGAGTAGTTGATACACAATTGATACATGGTTGGAGGCACTTGTTAGTAGTATTGTTGACACATGGTTTATGGATGATGTAGCATACTTGTATTGGTATATTATTAGAAGCACGTATTGATCTTGGTGATGATTATGAGTTGTTGTGTTATGCTTGGTTGATGCACATCTTTGAGAGTTGTCTTGGTGATTGATATTGGTGAGTAGATCTGATTTGGTTGATAAGATTGATGAGACAAGTTGTTGTGATAGGTTGTTTGGATAGGTTGTTGTGACAGGTTATTTGTACAGGTTTGGTGCATGGTTGATGCACTTGCTTATGGTACAGGTTGATTACAGGTTGTTTGGTACGTTTATTACAGGTTGTTTGGTATAGGTTGTTACAGGTTGGTTGGTTGCAGGTAAGTGGTATATCTCATAGTGATAGTGTGACAGTTGTTCCATCATTCTACTTCTACATCAGGGCCATTGGACGGGGCAAGGATAGGTGGTTGTAGCCACCTTTCGGTTGTAGCCGGAGAACATAGGGGGTTGTAGCCTCATTCTAATTTTATCTAGAGAATAGGGGAGTTGGAGCTTCCCTCAGGTTGTATCTTGAGAAACTAGGGGGTTGGAGCCTCCTTCCAATTGCAGCTCGAAAACAAAGGAAGTTGGTGCTTCCAATGAATGTAATTCTTAAAGACATATAAGAAAAAGCATTCTGTGGTTTTCTCCCACTTTGGGTTTCCATGTAAAAACATTGGTGTATTGTGTATGTGTATGATTGCTCATTTGTTCATTGTTTATTTACTCTGCAACTATTGGATGATAATGCTACATTGATATAACACTTGCATTATATGGTTAAAAATGATTAAATTTCTCTATTACTGATTCACCCCCCCTCTCAGTAATCCAACAGTTGGTATCAGAGCCGGGTTTCTTCAAGAAACATTTTAACCATTGGAAGGAGATCATGGATTATTTTGAGAATGGAGTACCACTTTTCAATGGTCAGAATGGTTTCAAGTATGAGATGTAGAGTGAAAGGATGAAAGTGTTTTTACAGGAACAGGGGTATTATATTTGGCTATCAGTTGTTACATGATATAATAGTTCAAAAATGGAAAAGACTACGGCCAAGAAGGAATTGAAGAAGAATGAAAAAATAACAATGGATTTCATCTAGGAAGGATTACCTAATCTGATACGAGAAACGGTTGGTAAATGTTCATCAGCCAAACAAATTTGGGATAAGTTACATGATATATATTCTTCACCCATCGTAGATTCAAAATGCCAAAGAAGATGCAGGTATAGATCAAGAAGAAATATGTTAACCATGTCAAATAGATTCAAAATTTGAAGAGTACATAATCACCAGAGGTATTTTGTTTTCCTTTAATTGTGAAAAATGTGAACATCTTGAAATAGAATGCCATGAAGGAAATGAGATAGAAAAACTAATTGAAAAGGAATACAATTATGAAGAAGAATTGATTAGTACTTTAGATGAACTATGAGAAAAAAACAAGTCACTCGAGAAAGAATTGATGAAACAAAAGGAAAGTGTTCACATTTTTTAATAAACCCAACAAGTCATCGAGAAGTTAAGAAATCAGCTAGAAGAGGCCAGAAAGATCGAAGAAAATCTTGACTATCAAAAGTAGTATTTGGAAGCCAACATAGCAGCACGAAAGGAAGAAGCATAAATGAGAGAGAATATATTGACAGAACATCTTAAGGAAATAACTAATGATCTAAACCAGCTTGAGGCAGAGCCTGGTCAAGAAGAGAAAGGTCTTGAAGAAGAAATAATCACATTAAAAATTCATCTTGAAGAAGAGAAAATAAAAGAAGAAGTCATGAAGTCTTAGATAATGAAGAAAGAAGAAGAGGTTGAGAATATTGAAGAAGAAGTTGTCGCATTGAGAAGTAAAATCATCAAGCCCAATAATAACGTTGAAGAGATAGAAACATCCACATCAGTTATAGAGAATGAAGAGAATTAATCTAGGTTACTAGAAAAGAAGAATGAAGAAAATAGAAAGAGTTATGCAGAAGTACTCAAACAAAGGAATCATGGTCAACCAGAATCTAAGAAAACTATTGAAGATACATCTTCAAGAAGACCATCAATGTTCAAACCACAAAGAAGCTTCAATCATGATAATGATAAGTCAAGGAAGAAATTCAGAAGGACTACACCACAAGGAAGATCATTCACTCCCATGTATGCAAATTTATTTTATGGTCATTTTTTTTATCGTACTAATTTTGGAAATAAGGTTGTAGATTGCAGGGATTATAAAATAAATGTTCAAGAAAGAAGTACCTATGTGGCCCCACGTAACATTGAATGTTACAAATGTCATAACTATGGACACATAGCTAGTGATTGTAGAAGCATGATCGATACTTCCATGAAAGAGAACAATGATATCAGATATAAGAAAGTATGGATAAGAAAACACAAAGAACAGGTGAACAAAGACCAGGTCCCAGAGATCACAATATTGGTAATAAAACAAGATGAAGAAAATTCTACAGAGAAAGACATAAGATACAAAAAGGTTTGGAAAATAACTGAAAGAAAATAAGGACAAGTAAATAAAGAACATGTTCAAGAGATTGTACTTTCAGGAATTGTAGTGAAAGATGAATCCACAGACAGAAAGAAAGAAGTCAGAGCTCAGAGAGATGATGAATCTACAATTGAGGATGATGATGAATACACATCAGAGAAGGAATTGTTCTGAGCCATCCGGCTTAGAGACTCCCAAGTAATATGAATATTAGATAGGGGGAGTCTATGAAATAGTTGTGACGGACCAAATAACCATCATTCGAGCAGCTTGTAGAGTTTAAGTAGACAGATCCAAAGCAGTCAGTTAGCAGAAGTACAGTTTGATAAATTAATCAGTTGTAGTAGTGAAGACCTCATGATAGTATAGTGATAAATGGGTCAACATTATGGACAATTGTGCAGTAGAGCCTTGGAAAGTATGGACAGATATGGATTCATAAGAACACTTAGTAGGTTTGGACATATATATGACATCGGACGAGAGCATCGATTCATAGATTGGTTCAGAGAGTGGTTCAGAAAAGGAAGTGCAGACAACAACCTCTACATCAAGGTAAATCAAGATAGTATTTTATTAATTGAAGTTTATGTTGATGATATTATTTTTGGAAGTATTGATGACAATTTAAGCTAGAAATTTGCAAAGGATATGTAGAATGAATTTTAAATTTCATTACTTGGAGAACTATCCTTCTTTCTATGTCTTCAGATACATTAAAGAAATTGAGGAATTTTTATTTCTCAAACTAAGTATATCAGATAAATGCTAAAGAGGTTCAGAATGGAAGATTGCAAACCAGTTACCACTCCTAGAAAAACCAGTTGCAAGTTGATAAAAGAAGATGATTCAAAGTCTACATAACATAGGAAATACAAGTCAATGATTGGTATCTTACTATATGTGAAAACATCTAGACCAGTTGTAATGCAGGAAGTTGGACAAGTGGAATGATTTCAAGCAACACCAAAGGAATCACATGTATTAGAAGTAAAGAGGATTTTCTGATATCTCAAAGGAACATAAGAGTTTGGATTATGTATCCAAAAGGAAAGGATCTATCACTTATTTCCTACACAGATGTAGATTGGGCAGGTTGCATTGATGACCGACGATGTACCAGTCGAGCAGCGTTCTACTTGGGTGAGTGTTTAGTATCTTTGCTAAGTAAGAAACAATCATTAGTATCTTTATCTACAACCGAAGCAGAGTATATTACAGCAGCAGGATTTTGTACTCATGTTCTATGGATGAAACAAACTTTGACAACTATAAAGGTTGATTATGATGAGCCCATTCCAATCTATTTTGATAATACAAGCACCATAGGTATCTCAAAGAACCTGGTGATGCACTCCAAGACGAAGCACATTCCAATCAAGTATCACTTTCTACGGGAACAAGTTGCAGAGAAGAACATCGGAGTTGAGTATGTGGGCACAAAATAACAAGTGGCATACATCTTTACAAAACCGCTTCCAAGAGAACCCTTTGAGTATCTTCGCCAGAGACTCGCAGTAATTTCTACTCCAAAATGAATGTTTTTAAATGATTATCTTATATGTCTTATATTTACATGAGGAAGCACCATAGAGAGGACAGTTTAGGTTGGGGGATCAGTTTAAGGAAGAGTTTAGTGAAGGGGAGTATCCCCAAGGATAGTTTAGTTAGGGGGAGAAGCCCCGGATGGAAAGATACCTTTTTAGTTGATGAAAAAGGGGGAGAGATTTATCAGATGCAGAGCACAGAGGCATGGTTCTAGAGGGAGCGTGATCCAGGTTGTATTGGTGGCCACCCACCTATTCCAACTGGCTCCTCATGTCCATTTTTTGTTCATCACGTTCTTCTATACTGCTTTGTAATTGTGAGTTCTACACTTATGGGGTTGTCTGAAGCCCCACACATCCTCCAGGTGGATACATGTGGCCTCTCTCCTAATCCAATTGAATTATTTTGTATGTTTTCATGTCAGCACAACTTGTTGTATTTCCAGGGCCGTTTTGGGGCCCTAAACATTGTTTTTTTGGCTCGCCACAATCAAATTGTAGACAGAGTTAGAGTTTGATGAAGAAATGTGTAGTTCTTTGAAATACCTTTCCAGCGGGCTATCATGCACCTAAAACGGAGTTCGTATTCAAAAGTTACGACCCTTGGAAGTTGAGGTACCAAATTACACCAACTTACCCATAGGGCCCACATGACTTTTGGCATTTCACCTTCTAGGGTTAGGTTTTTGGATGTATAGGGTTTTTGAATTCATGAGTAATATCAAAAAGGCCTCTGGAGCCTCATTGTAATCCATTCTTCTTAGACGGATGTGCGTAGCAGCCACATCTCTTTTCAGAGATAGATACCACCATTCGAGCAAGTGTTTCAGTTCTGGAGTTTTACAGTTTCAAACTATTTCATTATTTAATAGAAGATATTGTTCACTGGATATTTTTGTTATTCTTCATATCTCTATGTTTATTGTATTCATTATGTTAATCAGTTCGTTCTGCTCCTAAATCTGGATCAGTGGTATCAGAGCGGTCTTCTATTCATTTATTTTTCTTTGTGCATGTCCCTGACAAGATCTGGGTACAAGAAGTTGGGACTCGAATCAATCGAGCCATTAAAATATCAGTCACATCGAGACCAAAAACAACCCATGGGGGACGAAAAGAAAGATGATGGAGTGGGAGATCCTATTAAAATTTTGCTCGAGGAATCCCTCGCGTGACAAAGAAGCGAAATGATGGACAACTTCACGCAGATCCTTCGACGGTTGCCCACAGGAGAAGCATATTCATCAAGAGGCCATGCAACCCCCTTCAAGGTACAGGTAAATTTTGATATTCCATTATTTAAGGGCTGATAGATGCAGATGATGTAGATAAATGGTTGAATCTACTCAAATGATATTTTTTGGTCCACAATTTTTCCGATAGGGAAAAGATCATTTTTTCATTCCTCAAGGTTGTTCCCCATGTTAAAGACTCGTGGGATACTTACTCTGAGAAAAGGACCATGGAGGAATCTACAGTGTTTTTGGTGACCCCTACATGGGATTCCTTCTGGGATTCCATTAAAGAACACTACTACTGTGTTGGAAGCTACAAGGACCAGTACACCAGATGGACCACCCTACGTCAAGAAAGGGACCAGAAAGTACCAGATTTCACCAATATTTTCCATACCCTACACACATAATTAGGTAGCAAAGACTCTGAGCATCATCTGGTGCTCAAATACCACAGTTGTTTGCATAGATACATTCAAATAGAAATGGAGTTCCTGGACATCGCCTCATTAGGCACGACTTATAGATATGTTGTCAATATCGAGCAAAAATTTAAGAATAAATAGCGAGAGTTTGGATATGCAAACCCCTCATAGCTGAAGCAGGGAAAAGGCAACCCCAACCCACACAGCAAGAGACCAAGTCGATATGGCCACCCTTAGGAAAATAATTCCAAGCTACAACACAAGAAGGGAAATGAGAAGATGAAGAAGGACATGGGAAAATGGTGTGAGTACCATAAAAGTCCTTGGCACAAAATCGAAGAATGTTGCTCCAGGCAGTCCCTCATGGTCGAGTTGAAGGCTTCCGAGTTAGAGGTTGATTCTGATTCCAAGTCAAATCTTGAAGGAGGGAAGTAGATTATCAATGTTGAACCCAATGCCACTGTCACTACCACCAAAGTTCGGCCAAGAGAACTAGAAGAACCATAGGAAGGGGAACACCTCTTTCACTCGTAGATGTGAGTCAAGGGGGCTCTGATTCATTTCATTGCTAACAATGATAGTTAGAAGAACTTGATTTTAGTAGAGGTCTTCAAATGACTAGACCTGCCAATGACACCACACCTGCATCCCTACACCATCGGCTAGCTTCACTAAGGAAGAGATCTTCGTGTCAGCCAACAGTGTCATCTTCCCTACGACATCAAGCCTTTAAAAGATGAGGTACTGTGTGATATTGCTCCCCTTGAAGTTTGTGATTTTCTTTTAGGACAACCATATTTTTGGAAGCATCATGTTGTGTATGAGTCTAGACCTCCCAGTGTTATTATTACTTTGGGTAGATAATTATACAGTATCCCAGAGGTAGCGTTGCCTACTGCTATTTGTTTAATGTCTGCTAAGAAATGCAGTAAGGTAATTTCATAGACCTGGAAGTTCATATTTTTTGTGATCCATGCCCACAGTAAGTAGAATATTTTCACCACATCTGTGGCCTCTACACAGTGCCTCCCTTTGTAGCAGAAGCAAGTGGACAGGATAGTGGAAGAATACAGAGACATATTCACCTCAGCTATAAGGATACCAACACACTGCCAAGTCAAGCATCCAATTGATCTGACCCCCAACACACCTCTACCTAATGGACCAGTCTATTGGTGCTCACTGATGGAGAATGACGAAATTAGGTGTCATATCTAAGAGCTTCTTAAAAAGGGGCACATCAGGCCCAACTCCTCCCCTTGCAAAAGCTTGAGTGTACTGGTGCAGAAGAAGGATGGGACTTGGTGACTATGCATTGATTACAGAGCCTTAAACAAAATCATAGTCAGGAACTGCTACCCCATTCTCAGGATTGATGACCTTCTTGACCAACTCAAGGGGGAAAAGTTATTTATCAAGATTGACCTAAAGTCTGGATACCACCAGGTTCCCATCAAACCAACTGATGTAAGGAAGAAAACCTTCAAGTCTAAAGAAGGTCTCTACAAATGGCTAGTCATGCCCTTTGGCTTAACAAATGCACTAGCCACTTTCATGAGGTTGATGGATGATGTATTGAGACCCTTCACCAACTCCTTTGTGGTAGTATATTTGGATGACATCCTCATCTTCAACAGAACATGGGAGGAGCACATGCGGCATATTCAACAGGTTTTGAGCACTCTGTAGCAACACAAACTTTATGCCAACCTGGAAAAATTATTTTTTGGAATGAAAAAGGTCGAATACTTGGGCTACATTGTTGATGATCATGGGGTACATGTTGATATAGCTAATATCCAATTCATCCGTGACTAACCAGCCCCGACCACACTGACCGAGCTTCGGATCTTTTTGGGACTAGCCAACTTCTACCGACGGTTCATGTTGGGATTATCCCATATTGCATGGGCCCTCATCCATGTGACCAAGGGCAGTGTTAGGGCCAAGTTTGTGTGGGGGAAGGAGAAAAAACAAGCATTCGATGATCTGAAGCATCACTTGTGCTCAACTCCAGTAATCTCCTTGCCCAATCTACAACAATCATTCGAGATTGAGACTGATGCATATAATTATGTTGTGGGTGGAGTTCTCATTCAACACAGGCATCTAATGGCATACCATAGTGAGAAACTCTCTGATACTATCCATAAATACCCCACCTATGACAAGGAAATGTATTCCATTGTACAAGCCTGTCGTTAATGGAAAGATTATATTATGGGGAAAGAGACGATCATACACACTGATCACAAGCCTCTGTAGTTCATAGAAACAAAGGGAAGTTGCAGAATGACCACCATTAGAAGTGGTCCACCTACCTGCAACAGTTTCATCTTAACATGAAGTATAAGATAGGTATCTCCAATCGTGTCATTAAATCACTTAGTTGGCCTCCTGTGGCTGTACTCACCACTGTGCTCCATTCCTGTCGACATTAAGCATTTGAGTGTCCCCAACTTTATCAGCAAGATCCGGACTTCCCCACCACATATCATCTCTTAGGTACATGTGCAACTGTCATTAATTTTCACATTCAATATGGACTCTTATGCCACCTAGGCCATCTCTATGTTCCTACAAGTGAGCATGCAAAACTGATTTGGGAAGCCCACTACACTCGGGTGGTAGGACATTTTCGCGTAGAGAAAACTGTGGTAATTCTTCAGAAACATTTTTATTGCCCAAAAATTCGACAGGAAGTTAGAAAATATATCAGATCTTTCACTGTCTGTGCCATTGCCAAGCCTGCCATCAAGAAGCAAGGCTTATGCACCCCTCTTCCTATTCCTGAGAAGCCTTGGGAATCCATCTTAATGTACTACATGTCTGGTTTGTTGTCCACCAAGAAAGGAAATGACTATGTGTTTATGGTCATTTATCAGTTTTCTAAGATGGCCATCCTCATAGACTATAAGAAGAATGTCACAGCGACAAATACTGCCAAGCTCTTCTTCGAACGAGTGTGGTTCAACTTTGTGATACCATAGACCATCATCTCCGACCGAGCCAGCAGGTTCCTCAACACCTTTTGGTTGAGTCTCTGGTCTCTGTTGGACACCAAGCTCACAAAATCCATTGATTTCCACCCCCAAACTGATGGCCAAATAGAGGTCGTCAATCAGATGATTGTGCACATCCTGCACATGTACAATTCTAATCATCCATGTACATGGGACGTGAGTCTCCCATATGTCCAACACAGTTACAATAGAGCTCTCCATATTTCCACTAGCCATATTCCATTTTAGGTGGATCTGGGATTCCAGCCCTTGGGACCCATTGATGTTTCACTTCCTCTTGCCACTGCACAGACAGACTCTTCCCCTGATAATTCTACGATTGACAAAGCCACCAGATTCATTGAGAGGATTCATCACATACGCCAATAGGTCCAAGAGATTTTAAATAAATCCAATGCTAAGTACAAGCAAGGCCATGATCAACACAGGTTACCACATGAGTTTCAGGTTAGCAACAAAGTTTGGTTACATTTGTAGAAGGCACATCTCATCGGGCCCCATCAGAAGCTTCAGCCACTTCGTTATGGGCCTTACACTATCACCAAGGATGTGGGTAGCAATGATTTTGAGATCAAAACTCCACCCTTCCTTGGTTTGCATCTAGTATTCAATGTGGACCTCCTTTGGCCATATTTTCTCCCATTATTGGACACCTCCGAGATCGCAGAACAATTGACACCAATAGAGATCAACCCTAGCTACATGGAACAATCATCCACTGATCATATAGTGGACACACAAGTCAAGGGCACTCACCAGCAGCGGATCCAACTTTATCGACTTGTCAAGGCAGAGCAACTCCTACACCAAGGCAAGTGGCTCAGTCGAGGCCAAATCCAACAGAAGTTTCATCACCTGATGGGGAAACTCAACACAATGGAGACCATTGATTCCTAAGGGGGGAGGATTGATCCAGGTGGATATTGGTGGCCACCCACCTATTCCAAATGGATCCTCGTGTCTATTTTTTTGTTCAACACGTTCTATTGTACTGCTTTGTAATTGTGATTTCTACACTTCTGGGGTTGTTTGAAGCCCCACACATCCTCCAAGTGGATATGGGTGGCCTCTCGCCTAATCCAACTGGATTATTTTTTATGTTTTCTTGTTATCACATTGTGTTGTACTTCCAGGGCCGTTTTGGGGCCCTAAACGTTGTTTTTTTGGCTCGCCACAGTCAAACTATAGACATAGTCAGAGTTTTACGACATAATGTGTATTTCTCTGAAAGACCTATCTAATGGGCTATCACGTGCCTAAACGGAGGTCGTATGAAAAATTTACGGCCCTTAGAAGTTGAGGTACCAAATTATACCAAATTACCCATAGGGCCCACATGACTTTTGGCGTTTCACATTCTACGGATAGGTTTTTGGATGTTTATGGTTTTGGCATTCATGAGTAATATCAAAACAACCTATAGAGCCTCATTGTAATCCATTCTTCTCAGACAGATGCATGTAGCAGCCACATCTTTTCTCAGAGATAGCTACCACCATTCGAGAAAGTGTTTCATTTCTGCAGTTTTACAATTTTAGCCTATTTCATTATTTAATAGAATATATTGTTCACTGGATATTTGTGTTATTATTCATATCTATGTGTTTATTGTATTCAGTATGTTAATCAGTTCATTCCGCTCCTAAATCCGGATTAGAGTGATGGTCACAGAAGCAGCATGAGTGACATGAATTCAGTATTGCATTAGAGTGTTGACATCAATGCCAAAGGGGGATATTGTTGATTAATTGGTTTGGTTTTCATTGATGTCAACCCTTGAAGAAAGTCCGGTAGCACAATGGTTTGGGTAATGGCCCCAATTTTGTTTGATGGATAATGGTATGAGTTTTGATATATTTGCAGGTAATACTATTCTAGATGGATAGTACATGTCATGCCATTTCCGGTGGTATATGGAATGTCACATAACTCCTCACGGTTAGAGAGTTATGGACATGTGAAGTTGGAGAACCCTCATGAGTCATCTAGAAGCCCCAAAAGGTCAAAGTAGTCAAAGTAGTTGCAAAGAAGAAATTGTTTAAATAATAAAGTGAAGTGATGTGTGTACTATAAGTCAAAGTGGATACAAAATAAATTATTTAAATAATAAATTTAATGGAGAAATTACTAAGTGGACAAGTGGTTAGAAGTGGGTTAGCCCTAAAATAAGGAAAGTGGGTTAAGATGGTTAGAAGATAATTTAAATAATAAAGTGAAGTGATGAGTGTACTATAAGTCAAAGTGGATACAAAAGAAATTATTTAAATAATAAAGTTAATGGAGGAATTACGAAGTGGACAAGTGGTTAGAAGTGGGTTAACCCTAAAATAAGGAAAGTGGGTTAAGATGGTTAAAAGGTAAGCCCTTGAGGAAGCTACATGAAAGAATAAATAAGAGGCAAGGCTCTCTCATTTTAATAACACTTGAGCATATTGAATATCTACAAGTGACTGAGGTAACCAAAGGATATCTAAGCTGAATTTCAGAGGGAAGGTGAAGTAAATAAGGCAAAAATTCAAGGGAGGATAAATTCTTTTGATGATGCTTTCTAAGGTATGTTATTTATAGGCCATCTCACTATTTTGGCAATAACTTTTTTTCTAGAACGATTCAGACCATGAAATTGGGAGGCTAGCGAGGAAACATATCCAAGTAGTTGTGTTCAACATTTCAGCTTGTGGGTCGTTGTAAAACAAGTTTTTCGAGTAAAAATGTCATAACTTCTTCATAACAGATCCAAATTAAGTAATACCAAATGTATTATTTAGAGTACAGTTTTTAGTATTCTTTGTACCATTTTTAGATCCATACAACAAATATTCCATTTGGGGCATGCTCTACAAGTTCGCTCTTTGGAATAAGCTAGAATTCAACAAGGTATGTCATTTTTGCTATAACTCCTTTTTTGAGAGGTTCCAAGTAGTGAAACCTAGAGGAATTGCATAAAAGACATTGAAGAAGATTGTGTACCATTTTCAGATATTTATTCATTACATGTACATAGTTATGATTATTTCAAGTTAGGGTTGTTGACTAATCCAAAATTAGTCATGTGAGACTAAAGTAAAGTTTGATGAAAATGCTAGTCTCTTGTTGTTAAAGTTAAGAAAGGTTTGCAGGTATGTGATCATATACACCAGGTCTATTACAGAGTTACAAATCAGATTGNCCAAGTAGTGAAACCTAGAGGAATTGCATAAAAGACATTGAAGAAGATTGTGTACCATTTTCAGATATTTATTCATTACATGTACATAGTTATGATTATTTCAAGTTAGGGTTGTTGACTAATTCAAAATTAGTCATGTGAGACTAAAGTAAAGTTTGATGAAAATGCTAGTCTCTTGTTGTTAAAGTTAAGAAAGGTTTGCAGGTATGTGATCATATACACCAGGTCTATTACAGAGTTACAAATCAGATTTGGATGATGAAATTGATGAGGGCTTTTGGTTGAGGTACATGTTGGGTACATGGTTGAGACAAGTAGTTGATGAGTTTTCACATACATGAGGTGTATAGTTGATGATGTTGGTACATATTGATGAGTAGTTGATACATGATTGGTACATACTTGGTAGATGGTTGGAGGCACTTGTCAGTAGCATTTTTGAAAAATGGTTTATGGATGATGTAGCATACTTGTATTGGTATATTATTAGAATCACATATTGATCTTGGTGATGATTATGAGTTGTTGTGTTATGCTTGGTTGATGCAAATATTTGAGAGTTGTCTTAGTGATTGATATTGGTGAGTAGATCTGATTTGGTTGATAAGATTGATGAGACAGGTTGTTGTGATAGGTTGTTTGGACATGTTGTTGTGACAGGTTATTTGTACAGGTTTGGTGCATGGTTGATGCACTTGTTTATTGTACAAGTTGATTATAGGTCTTTTGGTACAGGTTGATTACAAGTTATTTGGTACATGTTGTTATAGGTTGGTTGGTTGCATGTCAGTGGTACAGGTTGTTACAGTATTATATGTCACAATGATAGTGTGATAGTGGTTGCATCATTCTACTTCTACATCAGGGCGGTTGGGCGAGGAAAGGATAGGTGGTTGTATCCACCTTACGGTTGTATCTGGAGAACATAGGGGGTTGTAGCCTCCTTCTGATTATAGCCAAAGAATAGGGGGGTTGGAGCTTCCCTCAGGTTGTATCCTGAGAAAATAAGGGTTTGGAACCTCTTTCGAGTTGCAGCTGGAAAAAAAAGGAAGTTGGTGCTTCCAATGAATGTAATTCTTAAAGACATATAAGAAAAATTATTATGTGGTTTTCTCCCACTTTGGGTTTCCACGTAAAAACATTGGTGTATTGTGTATGTGTATGATTTCTCATTTGTTCATTGTTTATTTACTCTGCAACTATTAGATGATAATGCTACATAGATTTAACACTTGCATTTTATGGTTAAAAAGGATTAAATTTCTCTATTACTGATTCACCCCCCTCTCAGTAATCCAACAGGTTTATAGTAAACTATGTCAATAATACTAAGGGTTTCATGCATCTCTTGAATAAGGACACTTCGTTTATATGGGATGAGTGAGCCCAATAATCCTTCAGTGCTCTTAATAAAGCCTTGGTATTGACGCCTCTGTTGAAGCCTTTGGACTACAATAGATATTACTTGCTTTATATCACCGCATACGAAGGGATGGTTGGTATGGTTTTAGTTTAGGAGGATGATGAGATCCATGAACTCAAATACTCTCATGTTGAGAAGTTAGCATTGGTTGTCATACATGTAACATCCCTAGACCTCCAGAGACCGAGTAATGCTACCACACGAAATTTACAGCTTATATAATATATATGCATAATAATGAATTTAACACATTTAACATAGAGTTACTGCCATCATACAGACTTAAATAGAATTAACATCAACTCATACATGTTATGGAATACATAAAGGCATCACAAAACATGCATAAAATACATAACTAAGCACAACAATGATACTTATCTTTTATCTGGAGTAAATCCACCAACTACGTGTAGGCCTTCCACGAACCTCCCAGCCTTAGACCGCGTTTCTCATCACTCTCAGCAGTAGGTCACCCCCGAGATGGGACTAAACTCCAATGGGAAAGGGAATTCTAGGTTTGGCAAGGGCAACAAGGAAGTTGTACAAAGCAACAGGAAGGATCTCTTGTCCCAAGATCCACTTATGCCCACAGCTCACAGACCCTCATTCCCCACACGCCTGCTCCACCCTAGGAGAGTACACCTTCACTACTACAAGTCCATTGACCAGTACACCTCCCTTACCTTGGGCTTCAGCAATAGGATGGAACAAAAGTATCAGAGTATTGTAGCTTCTACGGGACTCCCTTCCAGGAGAACTCACATCCCAACAAACTCTCTCTCCTCCGAGAGTTTCTCACGGGCCTGACAACCTGTTTCTTCAATTAAGCTTCTAAGCAATAATGCAACAACATTCGATTAGCATATGGGTGACAACAAAAATGTTTACAAGTATGGACACCGAAAATGGCAACAGCCTAATGCTAAGACACAACATGACTCAGGCGAACACAAGGCAACAACCCCAAACGGTTAAGGAATGAACTCGTATTTGTAGTGTGGATAAACCTGGGTTCAAAGAACACATAGGTTGGATTTTCCTTCCCTGATTGGTTTCTCAGATGTGCGAAGTTATGCAGAGGGCAGACGCAGAGGCCCCAACAGGTTAGATGATGGATGGGAACTGGAAAGCGAACCTCCTTCCCGTGAGCAGTTTTCTCAACCGTGCGTAGGTAACCAGAGGTCGACGTCTGAGGCCAACGAGTTCAGGTGGAGGATGGAAGAATGACTCACGAACTACCAACACGATTTGACTCACGAGTTACTAGTTCCAGAGATCTATGATGGATGCTCTTGGTTCACGGTTATATAGTGGGTTGAGAATGGAGAGTGAACCCCCAACACAACTGACGCTTCAGATTTTAATTGTGTGAGCCCAGGTCGACACTTGTCTTCCTGGAGTTGCATGCGCTCCATTTAGCCTACGTCCCTAGCTACCAGAAACTTAGGATAACAAAACATATTATGCCCACCTTAGTTTTCAAGAAATAATATTAAAATATTATTCCTCTATAGGTAAGCCCCCTAGCTTAGACCCTAGGGCCAAATACTTAGCCCCCTCCCTTGCCCAACCTTTTGGAAGCTTAGTCCCCCATCACTCTTTCTTCATGGTTGGTCTACACACAGCAATGTTTATATTTTTATTAATGTTCTACATAATTATATATACAAAAATCAAGCTCCTGGCCTTTAACACTTAGTCTCTTCGGCCTAATAAACACATAAGACCACCATATTATCAACACTCGACTCACCATCCTACAAAACTTGTTTAAAATTCATAAATACAACTAGGGTTTTTCCTTGGGTTATTACAATCCCTCCCCTTATTTTTGCACTGTCCTCGGTGCAACTTACTTACACATATATAATTCAAAAATTATTCAAAAGCTCCAAGCTTTAGCTATTGGAAGCCCATTATCTAGCTTTACTTTCAAGCACCAATTCTGGTATCCATACTACAGCTGAGACTTAATTTCTCTATTCCATAAAGTTGCTTCAGGAAAGCATTTAACTTATTGTTCCTTGTTACATGCTTCAATTAAACCTCATTGAGAGCACCGAACGGATGCAGATACATGATGTTCCATCCATTGATAAAATCTTAGCAGTGCTATGACTGCACATACATAAACACTCTACTCTTACACCTATTCATTCGGAAGAAACATTAGAACATACATGCAATATATATACAGGAAATTCTAATAACGTTATAACCTGTATACAAATTACGAGATACATAGCATACAATGAATAGATAATTGATACCAAACCCCAGCCGCATTCCAACCAACGGTCTCTCTTCCCCACATGCCTGTCCCACCCCAAGAGTGTGCACCTTCACTATCACATAGTCCATCGGCTATTACACCTCACTTTCCTTGGGCTTCAGCAACAGGCCAGACCGGAAGTCTTAGAGCATTGTGGATCGAGGAGTTCCAACTGCCCTTAGAGGTCTCCAATCGGCATCTTCCCCGAGCTACTCTTTGTAGTCAACATTCTAACTTTTATCAACATCATCTCATCCGCATCACTCACATGCAGTTATCATGAGAAAACATAAAAGAATTCATTTAGGAACTCCAATTAGTTCAAAAGGGAATTCAACTTTTCCCGCAAAACATGAAATTTTATTTCATAATTCATCTTGGTTGTTGCCATATTATGAATGTAGCCATCCTTGTGGTTTTCCATAAGCACCAAACTGCATATCATTTTTCCTGTAATGCTTCATCTTGCATACAACCAAAAAATTGTCAGTATTTGTTGTACATCATAATTCAATTGCAATATGTACAAAATATTATGTAGTGATCTTAGAATTTCCTGCACCTAGCAATTCAATCACAATTACCCAACAACTTAATAAACTAGAATGACTCGTCATTATATGCATATGCATGTTCATAATTAATAACAGTAAGTTCATTATTTTTTTTTCTGAACAAGAATATTTCCTGTAGTCAATGCTCATGTGACTACTTGACTTGCAACTTTCCTGTTGCAATATCTAACACCTCCCTGAAATGTCCTCAACTTCATGAGTTAATAACATTTCATCTGTTAGTAACAATTATTTCCATGCAACAATATATATCCATGTACTTACAAAATTCATTCAACCATTGCATTTAGTATACAATTCTATCACTTACTATGCATGAGTGCAATTCTCCATACATACTTATTCAGTGCACCTTGCATTGAATTACATAATTCTCTTCATCTCAGTCATGTATCTCACCATCCATAAGTTGGAATTCTAGCCAATGTGTTGACACATTCTCCACACACTTCCTATTGTCTTCCCAATTAATTGGATGCCTTCCTTTTCAACCCGAACACTACACCAAGAATATAATTCTGTGGTGTTCACTAGTGTTAGCAAAAAGGTTGCAGCCCAAGTTTTATTTAAAGGTAGGAATCTTGTAGTACCTGTGTGGCTCATAACCTTTCCATATCCATACCTTTCCATATCCAATCATTTCCTAGTCTCATACATGACTAGCTTACTAGCATTCATTCCTATAACATGTTCTTATCTTTTAATTCTTTGGTTATTACCCCATAACAAAATTAACATGACATTCTACTATGTCATTGTGTGCATTCAGAAGCTAAAAGATTTGAATTAATACATGCCTCCATCCTTTACCACATCTAGTGGTATGCATTCAATAATATAATCATGTGATTTTATAAAATAACTTTGGCTAAGGAAATTCTTACCTAAATTTCCTTTCAGCAATTATGCAAAAAGAGTAATAAAAACTCATACCTGCATGACTGCCATTAATAAATTTTATACTACCTAAATGTCTAATGGAAGTAGAAGCTTTCATGCTTCTTTTATCGAACTTATAACCAACACTTTATCTCTCTTTTGCTTCCCTCCTTAGGAAACAACATCACCAACAACACTTGCAAACATGCAATCATTCTTTCCTCTGGCTGGGCCAACAAGCCATAACATACTTGCTGCCACAGAAATTGTAGCAACTTCTTTCTCCCTATTAAAATTTTCCTTGTTGATCCCATAAGTCTATAATTCTTCTTGTATTCCTGAATCTTCTTGTGCTCCCACTGTGATCATTGTGCATGATTATTCCTTCCCTGACCACTTTCGACGCAGTGCCCCCACCTCCGCGGGGTCTGCTGACCTCCTGGTTAAAGGATCTTTCAATCTTCTGAGTCAAATTGATTCTTCGGGCTCCTGATTGAACCCAAAAAAATTATACACAGGTCCCCTTTTCTCCTTTAGGAGTAGGTCCTATCAGACCTGTGGTCTATTCCTGCATGCTTCCAAAACACCAAGTTTTAGGCACTAGCCCCTTTTTCATTAGTCCTTTCTTTCATAAGAACCTGGGTTGTGACCTCATGGAAAACTATGATTGCGGGTGTGGGAAAGAGTGTTTTTAGGCCAACTTGCTTTTTTCCCTGCAATTCACCTCCAGCTGCCATGCATCACTTTGTTAAAACCATGGTATAAATTGCTGCCCGCTCTCAGATTTTTAACATCCGAGCAAGTTTTGGCCCCGCAATCCATCTTGTTCGTCAACCTCCAATCCCTTAGCAATGATCCGTGATCAATGGTTGCTATCGATTATCCCTTTTCTACCCTCTTTCCTCTTTCCACACGCGATCCCATATCTACACGATCTGTCGACACGTAGCTCCCTTCCAAATCAATGGCTAAGGTTGATTCCAGCTCTCTATCCCTTGGGAGTTTCAACTCTAAACTATTTTATTTTCCCCATATGACAATCTTTCGAAGTGGAAGATCTATTGACACATGTCCTCAACAATTGGATGGTTATGATGAACTCCAGCTCTCTGGCCTTCAAGAGTTCTCACGTCTCCACACACACAAATCTCCAAAATGAATTTCCCCAGAGTGACAGATCTTCTGCCACATGTCCTCTCAAAATCAATGGCCTTGATTCTCTTCGGAAATTCGGCTCTTTCCGACCAATACCAGATCAACGGTCCTTCGACCTCCTCCTTGATCAACGATTGAGATCTCCTTCAAGACTTTGGTGCTTTCATCCTTTTCTTTTCTCTGGAGTGGTCCGTACCTGAAGTTCCATATCTAGCGCCATGCGTACACTTTCAAATCAACAACCAAGATTTACTTCGGTTGCTTCTCCTCCTCCTTGTCCACAAACTTCCGAAGTTGTGGATCTTACACCACCTATCCTTCTTAACAATGGATGGTTCCAAATCACTTCGAGACTTTAGGACTTTGAGAAGTCCAATTCTCCTGCACACATAAGGGTTAAGTCTCGTGCGCTTACCTCTAGATCTAACAGTTGTTGGTCCTTCGCACTCAGACCCAATGAATGGGATTTGTTCCTCTCCTTTGGGCTTCCTTTGTTCTACTGGACATTGATCTAACGGTCCAAGATCCTCCCCACAACCAATCTGATGGATGTTGTCGCTCCTCCTCTTGATATTTTGACTTCTTCCTCCTTGGAAGATTTTGTCAGGGTTGAAAGGCTTCATCCTTTGACCTTTCTCCTGCGAGTCCGCCTCCTGGATCTCATCTTCACTCTCGTAAGTGTTATCTCTTCTGAGCTTTAGGACTTAGAATGATTCTGTCTCCCACGCACTCATTGTGTTATCTCTTCTGAGATTTTTGGTTTACTCGGTCTCCTAAGGGTCTCGACCCTTCTAATTCCTTTCAAGGAAAACTTTGTGCCCTCCTAGAAACCTTCTGCTCAAAGGACACCTTGTTGAGCGTTTTCTACAGAGTGCTCAATTGCTCTCTGAGCATCTTCCTCTGATACTCTTCTCCCTAAACTTGCCAAATATTTCTCTCTGTGCACACTTGCACTCACTTGATGCCCACTTGGAAGATCCCTATAGAGTTCTCAATGACTCTATGTCTCTCTGAACTCAACACAGAGCTCTTCCTGTGCACTCCTTTCACTTTTGTTGATGAAGGTTCAATAATATCTCTCTTGATCTTCTCTGAGGTTAACTTACCTCTGTCAATGCACTTTTTCCGGAAAATGTGCACTTCTTCCACTCGAAAAATCAAGGAAGAGAAACAAGTGAAACTTATTCAATACTTCACTAGTTTACGCATTCAAACCATGAACAACATATAAAAACATAAACACAGTATATGCAGGAAAAACTGCTTTTCTATTATCTTTGTGAGTGTCTCCTAAGCGTCCTGTGAAAATTCGATTTGTTTCTAGCACTCGTTGAACTCTGCAAACCCAACGTGCAGTCAACCAGAATTTTTTAGGCCATCATTCCTTAACAAATCCCACAACATTCATAAACCAATCTGATTTAAGAAAATGTTCATATTTGATTTTCTTTCCGAGCTCTTCTCTGCTCTGTAGTCATTTTCGGGCACTAGACCCTTTCTCTCAGTCCCAAATCCATGTGATCATGGGCCATGACCAAGTGCTAGATCACTAGGTGCTTACTCGGGCCTTCGGCTTCGGAATATTTCAAAGCACCACACAACAATCTCTTGGAGTTCCAGATTACTGAACTCACGACGTAGGGTGGATCAGCCATCCACGTCTACTCAGCATCTGATTGCTAACACTTAATATGGAACCTCAGGCATCTGAGTTCCAGAACTTCGAAGCTTCGAGACTTCGGAGGATTTCACATCCCTGCATCCCAAACTGTTAATCTCCAAACATTTCTAATCACCTTTGGTGACGTCAATACGTCACATCACTGAGTGCTCTTCCAGTTGTGGGGGCATGCAACAACGGTTTGGAGAAACCCATCTTTCATCCCTCAATTCTTTTGATGCTGACACATAACCCCTTGGTGAAACCGTGGTTTGGATTGTGGGACCGACTTGGAGAATTAACTCCCGTGCAACTTGGGTCCCCACAATACCTCCTGGTCGTCGATATGGATGTATCATGATCAACGCCAGTGTGTGTCCTCCAAACTTTAACTTCATTATGTAACCTTGAGTCCCACTAACCATGCTCATATGGAGTGCCACGTGGAGGAATACTAGCGGTTGACTCATGGCCTAATCAAATGGGTGTCACACGTCACATTCCATATGGCATTTCAGTCTTCCACAGGTTTGGAACCCACTTATATGTGGCACACAACCCATGTGTCCACGTCAATCCAAGTGACATCATCATGACTCACTACTTCGGCTCTTCGGGAGCTTTCACCCTTCACTATTGCGTTTGACCTTTTTAACATTGAATTGATCTAACGGTTGAGCTCTTCTCCCTAGATCTACGATGTAGATCCACTTCAGGTCTTCAGAGCTTCGGGCTTCGGGATTTCTCTTATTTTGCATCAACTTCACAAAAGTCACGAAGTCCAAAGGAATTCCAGGTTAACTCCTCTGCACCTTCCCTAGATCTGACGGTCGTAAGGGATTTCCCTTCCTTACGAACAGATCCTATAGTGCAGAAAAGAATCTGTTACTCTACGGATTTCCAAAGGAATTCACGGATAACTGTCTCGCAACATTACCAGATTTGATGATCGTGAAGGATTCTCCTTCTCCCGAACAGATCCTAAGGTCCACATTAATCTGCGTCCCAATACCACTTATGTCTTGATTTTACGACATAGCTACTCCTCCTGAGCTTCGTAACACAACCAAGGTAACTTCTTGGCACTCAGGAAGGTTCTGAGGTTCGAAATCGGTCCTCCAGACACATTTTCCACTTGAACCTTGAGTCCAATGACCACTTACCCAGCCCATCCAGGCTTCGCGTTGAAACCTTGGGTCAAAACTTGAGTTTTTTCCATTTCGACAACAACTCCTTTCAAAACTCTTGCTTCAACTTCCACTAACATGGCCCATCCAGGCTCAATGTTGTAACCATGCTTTGATACTATATTGTAACATCCTCGACCCTCCAGAGACCAGGTAATGCTACCACGTGGAATTTACAGCTTATATAATATATATGCATAATAATGAATTTAACACATTTAACATAGAGTTACTTCCATCATACAGACTTAAATAGAATTAACAGAAACTCATACATGCGACGGAATACATGAAAACATACAAGCATCAAAAACATGCATAAAATACATAATTAAGCACAACAATGATACTTATCTTTTATCTGGAGTAAATACACCAACTGCGTGCAGAACTTCCATGAACCTCCCAGCCTTAGACCGCGCTGCTCATCACTCTCAGCAGTAGGTCACCCCCGAGTTGGGACTAAACTCCACTGGGCAAGGGAATTATAGGCTTGGCAAGGACAACAAGGAATTTGCACAAAGAAACAGGAAGGATATTTTATCCCAGGAGCCACTTATGCCCACAACTCACAGACCCTCAATCCCCACACACTTGCTCCACCCCAGGAGAGTACACCTTCACTACTACAATTCCATCGGTCAGTACACCTCCCTTACCTTGGGCTTTAGCAACAGGTTGGACCAAAAGTCTCAGATTATTGTAGTTGCTACGGGACTCCCTTCTAGGAGAACTCACTTCCCAGCAAACTCTCTCTCCTGGGAGAGTTTCTCACAGGACTGACAACCTCCTTCTTCAATTCATCTCCTAAGCAATACTGCAATAGCATTCGGCTAGCATACGGGTGACAACAGCAACAGGAACAATTATGGACACCGAAAAATGGCAACATCCTAACGCTAAGACACAACACGGCTTAGGCGAACACAAGGCAAAAACCCCAAACGATTAAGGCATGAACTCAGATTTGTAGTGTGGATAAACCTAGGTTCACAGAACACACAGGTCAGATTTTCCCTCCTCGACTGGTTTCTCAGATGTGCAAGGTTATGTAGAGGGTAGACGTAGATTCCCCAACGAGTTAGACAACGGATGGGAAATAGCAAGAAAACCTCTTTCCCATGAGTGGTTTTCTCAACCGTGCGTAGGTAACCATAGTTAGACATCTGAGGCCAGCGATTTCAGGTTTAGGATGGAAGAATGTTTCGTGAACTACCAACACACTTTGACTCATGGATTACTGGTTCCTGAGATCCGTGATGGATTCTCTTGGTTCACGGCTAGATAGTGGGTTAAGAATGACAAGCAAACCCCCAACATAGTTGATGCTTCATCTTATAACTGCATGAGCCCAGGTCGACACTTGTCTTCCTGGAGCTGCATGCCTTCCATTTAGCCTATGTCCCCAGCTACCAGAAACTTAGGATAACAAAACACATTATGTCCACCTTAGTTTTTAGGAAATAATATTAAAATATTATTCCTCTAGAGGTAAGCCCCCTAGCTTAGCCCCTAGGCCCAAATACTTAGCCCCCTCCCTTGCCCAACCTTGTGGAATCTTAGTCCCCCATCACTCTTTCTTCGTGATCGGTCTACACACAGCAATGTTTATATTTTTATTAATGTTCTGCATAATTACATATACAAAAAGTAGGCTCCTAGCCTTTAACACTTTGGCTCTCGACCTAATAAACACATAAGCCCATCATCTTATCAACAATTGGCTTACCAGCCTACAAAACTTGTTTACAATTCATAAATACAACTGGGGTTCATCCTTGGGGTATTACAGTACATGTGGTTCAAACATTACGACACTATATATTTCTTTGCAAAACTACCGTAGTTGTTTATGTCAACCCATTTCAATACACCCTTACTAGGTGTATCATAGGGGGGAAATACAATAAATGGATTTTCATTTTGCAAGAGTTTTACCTCGATTTCGCTTCGGCGAAATCCAAGAAATCACTAGTTTTTATCGAGTTAATATCATACTTCCATCAGTTAGATGAGGATGTTATTCATGTTGATTCATTTGCGGATCAACACATTTTCTTTATCTCATCATCAGACCCCTGGTATGGAGACATTTTGATCTATCTTCAAACCTTGAATTTCTCTCAGCATCTTTTGAGAGACAATCGATGACGTATATGGTATCAAGCTAAGAACTACCTTATCTTCGATGACACTTTGTATCGCCAAGGTGTAGATAATATCTTGTGTCATTTCTTGACTCATGAGGAGGCTGAGTCTTTTCTTAATGACTGTCATAGTGGGGCTTGTGGTGGTCATCTATCCGGGCTTGCAACAACCCAAAAGATATTGTGAGCCGATTTATTTTTGGCTATCTATTTTTAAATATTGTGTTGAAGAGGTCAAGAAGTGTCACCCTTTCTACGTGTTTACCCGGAATATGCGCTCACATCCATCCCCTTTTCACCCAGTCATCACCATCAGTCCTTTCACCAAGTGGGGGGTAGATTTTGTGGACTGCAACCCAACTTCGGTTGGGGGGCATCGACGGGCATCAACATACTATCGTGGTTGTAGACTACTTTACTAAGTGGGCAGAGTCCATGCCTACAATTAAATATGATGGTAAGACTGCAAAATTTTTCATGTTCAATCAACTTATATCCCGGTTCAGAATACCGAGTGACATTGTTAGTGATCATGGCAGTCACTTTCAGAATGAAATGATGAAAGAGTTAGCATCAAAACTATGGTTTAAACATGGTCATTCATCCCCTTAATATCCCTAGGAAAATGGACAAGTAGAGGCCATGAACAAGTCTCTCAAGACCATTTTGCAGAAAACTGTCATCCAAAGAAAATATTACTGGCATCTCATGCTTTACCCTGCGTTGTGGGCATACCAAACCGCGGTTAAGACTTCCAACATTTTTTCTCCTTTTCAGTTAGTACATGGTGTGGAGTCAATCATTCCTATTGAATGCGAGATGCCTTCTCTTAGACTGGCATTTAAGCTCCTACCTAACACTTTCGATCTCAAATAACACCTCGTACACCCAGAGAGCCTAGATGAGTAATGTCAAGATGCCTCTATGGCTATTGAAGCAAATAAACGAAGTGTCAAGGTCCAGTATGATAAGTCTTTCTGTCCTCGACAGTACGCTGAGGGTGACTTGTTCCTCTTGTATGACCAAGCCAGAGAACCACTAGGGGCAGGAAATTTCAACCCCATGTGGCACGGTCCTTATATTGTGTGACGTATCTTAGAAAAAGAATCCTATGAATTAGAAGATTATGAAGGGAATATGTTGGTTGGGGCCAAAAATGGGCTCTACTTGAAAAGATATTACACTTGAGCCCCCAAGCTTGGGCGTAACTCTTTGTATACTAGTGTATCTTAGTTTATATATATTTTTCTTTGAGTTTTCCCTTTGTTGGAAAATGTCAATGGAGTCTTCGGTTTACTTAGGATTCGTTGATGGTGCCGGTTGTCATACACGAAACTTGGCTTTCGTCGCTTGGGTTATTTACTCACTCGAGGGTCAACTAGTTTCTTCATGTGGAATTTGTCTAGGGCCATCAATGAATAATGTGGTCAAATATAGCATCATTATATAGCTTTTATACGATTCCATTTTACATGGTATTCATTCTTTAGAAGTTTCCCTGGATTCCTAGTTAGTAGTATGTCAGTAGAACGACATTTATTGTGTGAGAGACCCTAATCTACTCCGACGATTCCTACAGGTACGACTTTTGGAATGACATTTTGATTTTATTACTTATAATTACATACCTAGAAGTTCTAATTATGCATATGATGCATATGCTAATTATGTTTTAGATTGACATTTGTCACATAACCAAAGTAAAGAAAACACATTCACCAATGTACACATTTTAATGTATAAGTAAAGTCGAAGATCAACGTTTTTTTATATTTCATCTCTCCAAAAATATGATGTCATAATACAAAATTGGGGCTCACACCCTCAAAATATAGATATGGCCAATAGATACAATGATCATGGAATATACACCTTTTGTGCCGAATGTGTATCATGCCAACAGACGACGATGTTTGTGAGACGTCGGAAGATTCACACCCATGCAGGGGGCACACCCACCACTTGTCATTGCATAGCCTATGACAAATCCTCTACCTGAACCATAGGAAACATTTTCATCAAACGAGACAGGTTCCCTTGCAAATTTTGAAGCACTCTATCTACATCTCCTCTCGTTGGCTCATATCCTCGGTTCCTCTAGCAATGTCATGGGAATCCATCTGGTCATCGCAGACCCACATCTGCACAATAAAGTAATTGTCGATACTAGTCACGATCCAAAAACATTTTTTTTTTATTCTCTTTGAAAAAACAGAAAAAAAATGAAATGTATAAAAATTTCTTTACCTATATCACGATAGGCGGAACCTGTTGGCAATGGCATGTCTGGATCTTCTCTATAGTCGATCCCTTCATAAGGATATTCATCTAGGGCTATCACCTACCGACACTACTAGAAGAAGAACACATCGTTGTAGGGGTTTGGAACCCTACCACCTCCCAACTGCCTCATCACCTCTATCCACCGTGACATGGCTAGATCACATGGTCTATGTGGAGTGATCTCAACTCTAGGGCTTAGTCCTGGAACCTGCTAAGAAAAAAAACTACACAAGATAGATGTGAACCTGAAGTTCCTCTTCCTAACTTTTTTGAAGTCTGTCATATGGCTCTTCATGTTAGCTAGTACTGAGGTGCACCAATCATACATTGTGGGTCATAAGCACTCCATGGAGTAGAAAATTAGTGGCCTTGATTCCTGGTGCAATGAGACATCCCATGATTTGTGTAAGAATGAGAACGATGATATTTAAACTCAGGTTGTTGATCTCCCTAATGGGGAGTTGGCTACCTACCTTTTATGTGCCTACAACACAGTGAGTGGCGATGTAGTCCTCTATGGTCATGGCACTCCCATCTCCTCGGGATTTGAGGTTAACCACCTCACCCCGACGTGACAATCTTGTAAGGAAATAGATATCCTATACTTCAATTTTCAATGGTTTCCCATCGAGGTTGAAGGCCTCTATATCCGAATCCCAAAAGTTCACCAGCATTTGGACTAGCCTCACTTGATCCCTCATCCCTTTGAGAGCCCAAAACTTATAAAGCCCACATATTTTTAGCATTAATTGGGCCCCTGGATCTCTTTCCATGGAAGTATTAACTTCCTCATTCTCTCTTTCTCTCCATTCAAGTATCATCCTGCAAGAATAAACCCAATTTTTGAGTCAATACCTTTTAAAAAACCAATTTACGGACTTGTACATGGGTTGTTGTGGTAACATTCACGTGTAGTGCTGCATATATGCGGGTAGGATTTGCCTTTCCCACGTACATGTTTCCATGTACGCGACCCGATGAACTATAACCCATGTATACCCTAATTTCTAAATTACGCCTTAAAAAAAATGAAAAAATTGGAACTAATTTAAAATTCTAAATCACTAGAAAAGACGAGGAGGGAAATAGTACTTACTTGGTCCAGACAGTTGTCAATTCCGTCTCTCGTAGCTCCTATAATCGACACTTGAAGGTCATGGGAAATTTAGTCCAAAATGCACTATTTGGGTAAAAATGTGAAATGGTATCGCAAAATTGGTTATTTTTAGTATTTATATAAAAACAAATTACCCACTTTACATAGTTTTTGCTAATATTTTGGCCTAGTGAACTAATAGTGCAATGGAAGGAGTTGGTTTTGGTGATTTTGTCCAGGTATTTTTGCAATTTCTAGTGCCATTTTTCGCCCGTTCGTGACTTTGGCAGGTATATTTTCTTTGACCATCATATAGGATAGGTCCTCACTCTACCTTGCGTTATTGCATTATCTTATGACTGTGATTCATATGCCTTAGCTACAGACCCATTTATTAGTGACACGGAACCTTCTTACTACTACTAGAAGTGTCGTTATTGAATGGTAGAGACTTACCAAACATGGGTACCCTAGTTAGAACATTTGTGCCACCTAGTGCCCATGCAGAGATTATTCCATAAAGACCGAGAGTCCCTTATAGTTTCAATATGACTTTGTGTTTGAGTCTCATATTCTTACTCATAAGCATGTTGACCTATACCTATGGGACTCCCATCGAGTCTTGTTTAAGCTCTTTTCCAACTCTCTCAAAAAGAGAAAAGATTTTCGAGTGAACTTGTCTCTTTCACACTCGTAAATTGGATCTGAAAATAGTTCTCTTGGGTATTGTTTTATACTTTTTCATGCCTATGGGACTAAATTCATGAAAAAGGACATTCTTTGGAGTTAAGTTGTAATTGCATATCATTCTTTTTCTTGCAGTATTGAGCCTATTTCTGGTTCCCGCTTTTGCATTATAATCCTATTATCTCAGTAGTTTGCATCATCATCCAAGAAGAGCCTTTTTTATATCCTTTGCAGCTTGACACCTTGTACCCTACGAGAAACATTCCCTCGAGTGTCCATGTCTTGTATGCACCTCCTTTCATTGAGCATAGGTATGTTCCACTATTGGAACTAGTTTCTTACTCGTGACACTCGTTTCCTCCTCTGTATCATAGCATTCATTTGTCTATGAAAAAACAAAAAAAGACAGATGAGAAAGGAATATTATCTTGTGTTGGCAGCAGTCCTGTCGCCTTTGAACAAAGAAAAGAATTTTGAGTCCACTTTTCATCCAAAGTTTGGGTTTAGCATGACCTTAGGAAGATTAGCTCGTTACTTAGAGTTTACTCCTCTGACTGGTTACTCTTCCAGTCCCTATGGAGAGTTTGAATGATGCCTCCTACATAAAAAAGTTTCATCATTGAGTCTATGCTTCCAAAGTCCTCCATATGTATCATGCTCTTATTCAAAGGATGTCCATAAGCCTGTGTCGGCCATTTCTCAGAACCCTTGACTTTGCATGTCGGCCATACCCACAGTGTGTCTCATAATTACATGAATTTGTAGTCCTACTGTGCACCCTGGTCCTACTTTCCTTATGGGTAGGTAACCTTGAACCCAACAGTCGACAACTCCTCATTAGTTGTTGATTGGGGGGTTTCCCTTGTGTTCAACAGCAAGAAATATATTCACACATTGGGATTCATGCAATGTCTTCAATGCCATTAACCTTATTGGTGGTTTCCTCAACTTTGTCGGAAATTTTCATTATTGGTTGTTATTTAGAGGGTATTTTTCATGCACTACTTGCATCTAGTGCATGTGAAATACACACAAGGTCATTGGTTCGTGAACATATTCTTCATCTGAGTTCCTCCAATCATCAAGCTATTGCTTTATACCTTGTGTTGATTGATGAGAGATGCCTTAATTCTCTCCTTTCAGTGGGTCTCCTTCCATCGAATTCAGCTCATCTATTATGGAAACGAGTCCTAGAGTCCTATAAGTACCTAGAGGCTTGCAATCATCAATGGTAGGTTCTCTCGCCATCGATAGTTGGGAATACATCAGTGTCTCCTGATCGATGGATTATTCAAGTGTTCGACCTCAACACCTTTACACGTAATATTGTACTCGGTGCCTTGATACCTACTTTCATTATCGGTAGGTTGTCTTGCATTTGTTAACGGTATACCTTAATGATCGGTAATCAAATGAAGTCTCATTGTGTTTGACCTCAACTCCTGTATTCACATGATGTAGACTTGCACCTTTGGAGAATCATGTAGAAGACTTGAAGACATCATTTCATAGTCACAACTTTCCTGAGTTGTTTCTATCATTCATTTGACCAGTACCTATATAACTTTAGTGATCATGGGAGATCATATTTTACTCTATTGTATACATATATCTTCATATTGATTTTGAGATTGGTTTTCACTGGGCCTTGTTCATGACTATGATATCCTATGTCATGTATCTACCTTTGTATTTCCTATTCATGGCCATGAACAATTGTTTGGTATATTTCGACATGGATCTGCAATGTAATTCAAATTGGCAGTGATGTGTACAAAGTCATTATGGATTGTAATATTCGCATGAGAAACTAGTTCTTCCAGCTGGGTATCCATTACTCCACTTCTGGGAATTATAATGTATTTCGGCCATCGCAGATACTCCTCTGACCTCACACATTAGGGGGAATCTATTATAGCAATATTTTTCTCACCCCATGCAACTTTCTCAGAAGACCTTTTCCATTTCCCTATGCATACTTGAAGTCCCCTTTTGCACTTCCCATAACTAAAAATAATATTTTCCACATATACACACCCTATCAGCTATACAACATGTGTATATGCAGGTTGCACCACTACAACCTGCATACATCAAGCTTGGTGATAAAAAATTAAAAATTGTATCAAGTTTCCATGTCACATCATGAGATCCATGATCCTTGACCTTCCATATACTAGAAACATTCTGACTCGGCCCTTCAGTTCCATTTGAAGGAGATAAATGGGCCATACCCAAACCATGGAAGAGGGAGAAATAATTCATCTTTGAGAGAAAAGTTACTCTGGAGAAATTATTCACTTCATATTGAGTCTGCATCCCTCTTTCCTTTTAAGTCTAAACACATTGTTCAACCCCCAAGCTCTTCCCTCTTTGATGGAGAACCTCATTGTCTCTCTTATATGAGCTTGCCTTTGGTGGAGGATTGAAGTGGTGGAGGCCCAGCTAGAGGGGACTTAGTTTCTCGGTTTTGAGACATGTCGACACAAAATTTTGTCATTCATACACTTTTGTTGATCATATTTTAATAGAAATACTCTTTTCTCGTCCAATTAATGTCTTGCAAATATTTGAATTGTTATTCCATGGGAATATTTGTTATGAATATTGATGGATTATGCTATTATATGTGATAAATTTATATATTATCACCATATTCTTGCATATCTTTATTGTTGAGGACAAGTTGCAGGTATATAGCTTTGAGTCGAGTGCTCAACGGTGGTGTTCTTCGAGCATCCAAACGAGGTAGGCTCTTTATCTTGTCTTGTTAGCATATTTGTTTATATAGCATACTTGAGATCATAATTGATTTATGTAGTCATTCCATCTGTTGTGGTTTACCCCATGCCATAGAGTGATTTTCATCATAACAATATGATGCAATTAACCCACCTAATTATAGACAACACTTTCATGGTCATGGTTACTCATAAAATGGATAACGTGCAATACGTGCATGTTGATATGGTATGTGTAATTAAATTGTTGACGACACAAATAGACCTAATTACGACTGCAACATAATGTATATTAAGCAAGGTGGGATATCAAGCATTAGTTATCTAGTCAGGAATGTAAAGATTAATCATTGGAATTTATAGGAACCCGACTGATGGGTGCAATGATATGGGTCTAAGATGAAGGAGAATAGAAGAGGCCTCAAGATGAAGGCGTCTAGTTTAAAATGTTTGTGTCATCAAGGGAATGAATATCATTGTCAATAAACTTAGCATCGATGAGGGGTCGACATATTTTTGCTAGCATACCAAATAAAGGAGGGGGGGATTTTCCAACAAGCAGTGTATTAGAAAGAGAGAGATGAACCTCATTGATACACTGTGTATCGACGAGAAAGAAAGGAACCTTTCCAATATGTGATGTATCAAAAAATATGGGTGCATATATGTCAATGTATATCGGCAGTCGGAAGAAGATGAAGCGTCAATGTATCAATGTTCAAGGATCAATGCATGTATAAGTGTTCTAGGATTGATGGGTGTATCAGTGGTTGATGAAAGATCGAGCGTTGATACAATATCAAGTTTTTGGTTCATCTTGCATATTGTTGAAGAAAACGCAAGTCTCGGATATGGGAAGTATCGGTGGATGAAGAAGGATGTTTGTCGATACAAGTTGTATCAAATAGGGAAAGAGGACGCTCACTAATACACAGTGTATCAAAGAAGGAAAGAGGAATCTCTCCAATATACATTGTATCGGTGGGGAACAATCTTATTTAAAATCGTTGAAATGGTAAATTATATAGAGTGAGAAGAGTGACTTGGTATTTTCCATTTGCATGAGAGATTCTAAGAAGATTTCCAGTAGGAAAGTTTATTAGGGGGCTCAGTTTCTTCTCTTAGAGTAATGGTGAGTAGAAGAAATTAAGGAAGTTGTTGTGCAGGCACAACACTTGCATGTGTAGGTTGATCCTTCTTTATATAAATACTTCTCAATGATGATGTCTCATGTAACTTTCAAATGCGAAGTTGTAATTTTAAATCAAAAGCCTCATTAAGAAAGAAATTGAAGGTATGGATTCCTTCCTTATATGGATTCCTATGAACCCAACATTATGGATTGTCCATCATGTGAAAAGTACATCAATATTTCGCATAATCATAATTCATTATTCGATTTGGAATGGATCGAGTTAGAAACAAGTCACATGGAAACCATTACAGTTAGCCCTAACTAGCAAGCTTTGTTAGAATTAAAAACCATGAAGGCCGAGTTTTATTTAAACTTGAGGAGATTGGGAAAGAAGGGGAGGCATAGTGGTAGCTATGTAGGAAACATTGGTAGTTTGTACTCTTGATTGAGCAAGGAGGAGATAGTAGAAAGCTAGAGGTAGGAAAACGGCTACAGTCATAGGAGGATGCAACATAGGACAAAGGTAGTAGAACCTTGCTACCAACATTAGGGTGCGAGAAGGTTATATTTCTCTATTAACTAATTTGTATAATACCATTCTCTCCATTAATATGATCGTGGAGTTTTTTAAACTCATAAAGGTTTTTCTCTAGTTATGAATCCATGTGTATTATGTGTGGTATCAACGCAATTTTTACTGTTCATATTGCAACGTATTTGGTTAATATTTGACACATTTTTGTAATCAAACACAATATTAGCATCCATAATGAAACAAGAACACCATTTTATCTACAATAATTTCATATTTCAAGTTTGAATTTCATATAGAGGATTTTCATTACATTCCTAGTAGTAATCTTTTGACGTAATATGTTCTAAATTAGGAAGCATGCATATTAGAGTTTTTTGGATTTTCGTTATTACCTAATCTGTATAATATCATTCTCTCCATTAATATGATCTTGGAGTTTTTCAAACCCATAAAGGTTTTTCTCTAGTTATGAATCCTATGAAACCATGTGTATTCTTCATGGTGTCAACTTCATTATGAAAAGTAACGAATAACGCATAATTAAACTTAAGGATGAATTATTCATCGGTAGTAATGTGGAGTTGGGGACAGAGCTTGGTGAAGAGATTAATATGGTGTTGGATGGTTTGACCTAAAGCTTGGTGTGATTGTAACCATCAACATACCAAATACCACAAATACCCAAGAGGGTAAAAATGCCTTCGAAGGGCTTGGAAAAAAGCATCCCAAGTGGTAATGTTGATCCAAATTATTTTTGGAACGAAATGAAAGCAGAGATATTAAAATGAATCACACATAAATATTACCAGAAACATATAAATACAGTAATAATGATTTCTATTAATGAAATAAATGTACAGAGACTATAAAAATACAAAGTGAAAGACTCGCTAGAATGGTGGCAGCTTATCTCTGAGAAGAGATGTGATGACTATGCTCATTCGCAAGAAGATGAGTACAATGAGGCTCTGAAGGAATTTTTATAATAAACATGAATGCCAAAACCCTAGACATCCAAAAACCTAACCCTAGGAGATGAAGCGCCAAAAGTTATGTGGGCCCCGTTGGGGTAAGTTAGTACATCAACTTCCCGGAGTTGTAACTTTTTCATACAATCTTTGTTTTAGGCGTGTGATAGCCCGTTGGAAAGGTATTTTAGAGAAATATGCATTATGTCATCAAAATCTGACTTTGTCTACAACTTGACTATGACAACCCAAGAAAACATTGTTTAGGGCCCCAAAATGGCCATAGAAGTACAGAAAGATGCACTGACATGAAAAATTCCAAAATAAGCCAGTTAGAATAGGTGGGAAGCCACCATTCTCCACCTGGATGTTTTGTAGGGCTTCAAGAAAACCCCAGAAGTGAAAAACCCATAATTACAGAGAAATTTCCCTATTACAGAGAAACATGTTGAACTGAAAACTGTCTAGATGAGCAAGTTGGAATTTGGAACATGTGGGTGGCCACCAATATTCACCTGGATCAAATGTTGGTACAACATATTGTGTTGCATCAATTTCAAAGTGAGACTACCACCATTTTT